>JAUJPP010000897.1:0-10378 GCA_030562195.1 Nipponacmea schrenckii
GGGGATTGACACATTCATTCTATGATTGCTTCATGGCATTGCATGCCAATTAATGAATATCAAAGAAATACTGCCCAATTACAAAGTACTGTACACGTGTTGCTGGCAGTGGGCAGCGCGCAAACATTTCAAGAATACTGTTAGCTTTGTGCTTGTATTAGTAATGAATTAGTTATTTTGAAAATTTTATTGACTACAGCTTGTTTATAGTAAGCATCATATGAAATAGAATGAATTGAATGGAGTTTTACATCCTACTCGTCTGCACCTTACAGGCTAATGAAGACGGACAACACCATACAGTGTGCAATGAGGAAAATTTTGCCAGGACAGCAGCATTAGACTACTCATTTTTGGAATTTCCAACTGTCAAGGGATCTTTAATTTGCACAGCACACAGGGACTCAGTTTATTGTCCCATCCATACGACTATATGCTTTTTCAATTCAATGTTAGTCCCTCCAATATGCATCACTGAAAAGGGGGAAACTTTGCTAAAAAAATTCATCTCGACCTTTGCCAGGACCATCAGGTTAGCAAGCAAGCATCTAACTCCCCTTAGCATCATCTAATGTTAGTTGGGACATGTTAACGTCTGCTTCATGAATATTATGAAGTATTACAAAATATCAGATGATATTGCTTAATATCTGGAGGGGATTTGATGAGAATTTTAACAAATGTCAGCCTCATTTAAGACCTCAATCAAACAATTTTACAACAGGTTACACTGAAATTGATGCCATTCTTGGATGATAGTGTAGAAAACATTTAGTGTTCTTTGCTTTATTCTCATGATAGTTTGTCATCCATTAAGAATATCCTTGTTCCTTGTGTCACAGATAAGACAAAGATCAAGGTTATATTTTCCATTCACAATTCCCAATAGTATTTACGACATTCAAGATGTTGTTCAAGTTCAAGTCCTTTTAATGAGTTAATAGCATGTAATCATTGGTACCTCTAATGAGATTTTCAGTATTTTCAATGTGACCTTGAAAATCAAACTTTTTTTGAATTCTGAACAAATGTTCCACCAACATATGTTTCATCGAAAAATTGTCCATCCTCATCATAACAACATATCTTCATGTGAAATAAGTTTATATATGAACCCTGTGGTCCCATGTGACAAAATGGCATACAGAGTGTTTCTTTTGAACAATGTCCATCATGTGCAGCTAAAAATAAAAAATCTGTCGTCTGCTCCTAGGTATAGAATTTTTTTAAGTCTGAAGGAACTTTTCTTTTCCAACCAATTATTAGCAAATTTGATTTTTCTTGTATTGTCCATAAGATTACCCATTTGCAATTTTGTTCTGTATTTTATATCTTTTGTTAAATGATAGTTTTTAAATTTAAAAGGGACAAAAAGTAAAATTTGATATTTTCTGACTTTATTGGCCAAATAAGTTATGTTCATTTCATATTTATAATTTTTGTATGTCTTTTTAATTGTCCATGTGGAGTTAAAAACAGCGTTTCCTCCTAAAATCATGAAGTAAAGCTATCTAATCTTTAATGCCAGATTAACTGCCGAACATGTTGTGTTTACATTGAGTTCATCTGATTCCCGAACCACTTTTGTCTCAATCAAAAAAGCACACATTATTGACAGCATGCGATGTACAAGACCACCAATGTTGCGCGTGCAGCGTAAAACTAGTACACCTAAATTGCCAAATGTAAGAAAAGCCGACATTTTGCATTTCCACTAAGTTTAAAAAGCCAACTTTAGAGGTAGCTTTCATTTGGTCCCCGATAAGTTGCTGATCTCAAGGAAGGAGGTTTTTGGTTCCCCACAAGTAATGGTTTGGCAATTTAACCAGTGGAAACACTTAATAGCTAGCTTTTTGGTCTAGTGGAAATTCGGTATCTTTGTGTGAAAAAATTATCAGTCATAGAATAAAATTACCTTCATTGTTATTTGTAGTTCTATTTCAAAAGTGAAATGTCCCCCACATAATTTGTCTTATTAGAGATTTGACCCACACTCTTACATTCCACTGCCCTTAATTTGTTCTATAAAAGGGATTTTGTCTTCTAATAAGCTAAATTACTGTCAGATACAAACCTACATTTGCTGAAACTAACATATAGCTCATTCTTCATCATTAGTCTTTTTCATTGTCTGTCAATTTATTACTGTCTTTTTCACCTGTTAAAGCCACAAATTATTACCTCTATTTCAAAATTATTGTGTAATTCACATGCAAAGTAGGCTCACTGGGTTAATGTCTAATTATCAATTGTGTGACAATGGCATGATTGCTTCATGACAGACCATCTTTGCCAATTAATGTATATATCTAGCTTTCTTTCTATAATTGTTATTGTGGGAGTAGCTTGCGGGGATTGACACATTCATTCTATGATTGCTTCATGGCATTGCATGCCAATTAATGAATATCAAAGAAATACTGCCCAATTACAAAGTACTGTACACGTGTTGCTGGCAGTGGGCAGCGCGCAAACATTTCAAGAATACTGTTAGCTTTGTGCTTGTATTAGTAATGAATTAGTTATTTTGAAAATTTTATTGACTACAGCTTGTTTATAGTAAGCATCATATGAAATAGAATGAATTGAATGGAGTTTTACATCCTACTCGTCTGCACCTTACAGGCTAATGAAGACGGACAACACCATACAGTGTGCAATGAGGAAAATTTTGCCAGGACAGCAGCATTAGACTACTCATTTTTGGAATTTCCAACTGTCAAGGGATCTTTAATTTGCACAGCACACAGGGACTCAGTTTATTGTCCCATCCATACGACTATATGCTTTTTCAATTCAATGTTAGTCCCTCCAATATGCATCACTGACAAGGGGAAACTTTGCTGAAAAAATTCATCTCGACCTTTGCCAGGACCATCAGGTTAGCAAGCAAGCATCTAACTCCCCTTAGCATCATCTAATGTTAGTTGGGACATGTTAACGTCTGCTTCATGAATATTATGAAGTATTACAAAATATCAGATGATATTGCTTAATATCTGGGGGGGATTTGATGAGAATTTTAACAAATGTCAGCCTCATTTAAGACCTCAATCAAACAATTTTACAACAGGTTACACTGAAATTGATGCCATTCTTGGATGATAGTGTAGAAAACATTTAGTGTTCTTTGCTTTATTCTCATGATAGTTTGTCATCCATTAAGAATATCCTTGTTCCTTGTGTCACAGATAAGACAAAGATCAAGGTTATATTTTCCATTCACAATTCCCAATAGTATTTACGACATTCAAGATGTTGTTCAAGTTCAAGTCCTTTTAATGAGTTAATAGCATGTAATCATTGGTACCTCTAATGAGATTTTCAGTATTTTCAATGTGACCTTGAAAATCAAACTTTTTTTGAATTCTGAACAAATGTTCCACCAACATATGTTTCATCGAAAAATTGTCCATCCTCATCATAACAACATATCTTCATGTGAAATAAGTTTATATATGAACCCTGTGGTCCCATGTGACAAAATGGCATACAGAGTGTTTCTTTTGAACAATGTCCATCATGTGCAGCTAAAAATAAAAAATCTGTCGTCTGCTCCTAGGTATAGAATTTTTTTAAGTCTGAAGGAACTTTTCTTTTCCAACCAATTATTAGCAAATTTGATTTTTCTTGTATTGTCCATAAGATTACCCATTTGCAATTTTGTTCTGTATTTTATATCTTTTGTTAAATGATAGTTTTGAAATTTAAAAGGGACAAAAAGTAAAATTTGATATTTTCTGACTTTATTGGCCAAATAAGTTATGTTCATTTCATATTTATAATTTTTGTATGTCTTTTTAATTGTCCATGTGGAGTTAAAAACAGCGTTTCCTCCTAAAATCATGAAGTAAAGCTATCTAATCTTTAATGCCAGATTAACTGCCGAACATGTTGTGTTTACATTGAGTTCATCTGATTCCCGAACCACTTTAGTCTCAATCAAAAAAGCACACATTATTGACAGCATGCGATGTACAAGACCACCAATGTTGCGCGTGCAGCGTAAAACTAGTACACCTAAATTGCCAAATGTAAGAAAAGCCGACATTTTGCATTTCCACTAAGTTTAAAAAGCCAACTTTAGAGGTAGCTTTCATTTGGTCCCCGATAAGTTGCTGATCTCAAGGAAGGAGGTTTTTGGTTCCCCACAAGTAATGGTTTGGCAATTTAACCAGTGGAAACACTTAATAGCTAGCTTTTTGGTCTAGTGGAAATTCGGTATTATCTCAAGATAAGATAGAGAAAAGTTTAAAAGCCATCAATTATACGCTACAAATGTCTATAAGTAAAATCCATTGATAAAAGAAACATCAGTATAAATGATACTAATTACATATTGTTAAACTGTGGGAAGAATGCTTCAGCCATATACAACAAATTTTTATTTGAAGTAGCCTATCACATAGTGTGGACTAGGTTGCATACCAGTTATGCGTAGGTTGGCTGTCTGAGTTTAAAGTGTGTGGTGGTTGTATGGCTGTCATATTTGAACAGACGCAGGGTAGACTTGATTAGTGTATTCAAGTACCTCCTGATCGGTTCATTTACCATTTCTTAACTGTGTCTTATAGTGAAAAATTGATTGTTTAAACTTTAATGGAGTCTATCTGATAACATAGTGGTATTATGTAAGTACATTTTAACCATTCAAATTACATTTCTAAACTTTTGTCAAGTAAGTTCACAAATCTCATGATATATATTTATATACATTGGTACAAGGATAGGCAATAATTATACTTCCTAAATTTAATAGATGGATATTATTTACTGCACTTGCAAGATCAAGTTGTAGAGTCGTACAATGACTGTCTTTTAAGAACTTAAGATATTTCCACTTTGTGACTGTTAATTGTTGGTTTATGTACTTATGTACCTTATGGTTAAATTTTGTTATCAAAGCATTTTTATTGTTCCATATGTCCAATAACAGGTCTATAGGAATATATAGAGATATATTTTTATTTTAAATGAAATAGTTCTCTCGTCATATTTATTAGAGTTGTTCTATGCAGGGATAGCACCTCTCTCACTTTCATTTAATTTTGTTTTATCGCTTGATAAAGGGCTACATTTAGGCCAATTTTATTGAATTTTACCTAGCTTTTGCAAATTATCATGTCATTTATTTGTTCATTACTATATAGTGCTCAACACATGTCCTTGTCATTGTGTCCTGTTATTTTATATTGTATGATAGTTACTTCATTTGATTTAATTTACAACTTATAGACATGCTGATGTCATCTATTTTCATTGTGTTTCATTATTATAGAATTTGTCTACTTATCTTATTTATGAGAGATATTTTGAAAGCACTTAAACTGGACATAAAAATTATATAGGAATTGACAATTTTTTTTTTTTGCTCCAGTACATCTCACAATCAAAGGTTAAATTTGGTTACTGCTCAAAACTTTCAAATTCAGTAGAAGAAAATGACATACGCGGTTTAATATAGAGTGACATTTTTCTTAATAGCAAAAATAATATTTAGATCAGCAATAATAAGACATTAAATGTACATCTCATGTCATTTAGAAACTCAAATACAGGATTTAAAAAGACTTATTTACCTCTGTAGGTGTGCATCAGATTCTTCTTGCACCATCCTGATATTTGTTATGTAGATTGTTATGTAGTGTGATTCCACTGTGCAAAACGAGGCTTTGTGTTTACTTTGAAGCCAGAAAAAAATGTTATGTCACTTTCAGAAAATTATCCATATGATTTTTGATCAGTAACATCTTATTTAGTAACAAGGGCTTTTTTCTTCTGTAATAATGGCACGAAGAAATCAGAATGTTGCAAACAGAAGCTGTAAATGTCAGATCAGAAAACTTATTTTGAATGCCTTTGAAATTGAAAATGATGTCCAAATTGAGATACAGAGTATATAGTAGTGTAACAAGTGATTGGTGAAGCAAGGTTGGGAATCTCTCAATGACTCACTCACTAGGTATTTGTTGTATATCTTGGAAAACTATTCATTCATAGTGCTGTAAATACATTCACCTATTACATAATATACTGCATGCACTTAGCATGTATCATTGGTTCATGACTCATGAAGAAAAGTTAGATCTATTAGAGTTAGATGAAAAGTTTGAAGTGTATGGCAGGTTATTGTGTAAAAAACTTGTAATAATTTCTTACAGTTGATACCATATTGTGAAGGCAGACTGTAGCTTGTGCTCTTAGGTAAATCGGTAATCCAGGAGATGTCAATGTTAAAAATTTTGCTTATATATCAAATGAGAGTTTTAAGTCTGCTTGTAATATAAGTGTGAAGCAGATCTCAAAGGGCACTATGAAAAAGAGTTATTATCAAAAAAATATTGTAAATTATACCTGAAAATATTTATCAAACATGCTATTTACATCCATGTTTCTACTTGATCAAACAGAATTTAATTATTAAGAGTCATTTAAAAATGCAGTGCACTAATTGTTAATTAAACAGTTTTACCTAGTTTTAATGTGTTTGGCTTTAAAATGGCTTAATATTATTAGTTAAAAACTTGAGAGTATGGTTTTGTTATTCCTGTCTTGTTTTAAAACAATGATGTAAACACTGTAAGTTACAGTATCAATGAAATGAAATGAAAGGAATAGAGTTGATGAATAGGTATTAATAACATTTCTGTCATGAAGTCTGTTCAAAAATGTTAATATCTTTTTTTCATGGATTTAAGTACCACTGAATCAAATGCAATTCACATTATCAGCTCAGTGATCTTCAACTGAAGTAAGAGACTGACATAATGCTCTTCAGTATTACAGATAAATCTTAGTTCTATCATTTACTAAACTGGATGAAGTTCATGATAATATGCCATTATTGAATTTTAAAGAGGGGATTCTGTATTTTTGTAAGTCCAAAAATATTTCTGAAAATCTTTCAACAAAAATGTGTCCCTGCCCGTATCTGAAAGTTTTCACTAAAGGTTTATGTTATTTGTTTGGTGTACGAAATATAGAAATCTACTGTACAGAATTGAGCAAAACAAATATCCTCTATATACATGCTGAAGGTTTCAACTTAAAATATTGAGCAGTAAAAAAGCTAAACACCAGTACTAGGTCAACCAGCTGATAAATTAACAACTTGTTAGTTAATCATTTATAATTAACCCTTTTAAAACATCATGTTGATCAAGTAGATACATGGATGTAAATACGATATCTAAGAAATATTTTCAGGTTTAATTTACAATGGTTTTGAAAATAAGAATTTCGTATACTGCCCCCTTTAACCAAGGATCGTTCAGGTCAATAACAGTGACTTGGGTATTTTCACCTATTTTTCAAAAGTGATATTTATATGTATAAGACTGATGCCAGCTTCTTAAAGAAAAAGAACTATGGATTCCTGTCACAATTATAGGCTGTTAGGACTTCAGAAACCTAAGAAAATACCACTTTTGGAAAATGTTAGCTTCTGGTGGAGGCGTCAATACTTGTCCACTATCCAGTGGATAGTGTCCACTCAAAATACTTGCATTGAGGTTTCATTGGTAATTAAATTACTGACCAGCAATGGGGTCACACCACATAACATAATCAGGAGTGCAAAATATTGGAAAGGACACAGTGACACTCTGTGACACAAATTACAGAACAGAAGACTATGATATAGAGAGTGAATGGTATAATTTGGCACGAGTTTGAGGTATTGTTATTATAAGACTATAGTTTGTAATAAGTGTATGAATCATTGTAGATAATGACTGATTTGTATGTATGATATGAGATGAATGGAATGGTAAAATCATTTACTGTTGAGTAGGTGGAATTACTTCCAGTTGTAGCTGGTGAATTGGGTGGAGTGCACTGTGTTTTGATTTCATAGTTGACCAAATTCAACTAACTTGTCCTTGTAACAAATTCACATTGTGACCAAATAAGACTACATTGTCCTTGTGACACAATCATGTTGTGACCAAATAAGACTACATTGTCCTTGTGACAAAATCATGTTGTGACCGAATTAGACTAAATTGTCATTGCAACACAATCATGTTGTAACCAAATTAGACTACATTGTCCTTGTGACACAATCATGTTGTGACCAAATTAGACTAAATTGTCAATGTGATACAATCATGTTGTAACCAAATAAGACTAAATTTTCATTGTGACACAATCGTGTTGTAACCAAATTAGACTACATTGTCCATGTGACACAATCATGTTGTAACAAATTAGACTACATTGTCCTTGTGACGCAATCATGTTGTGACCAAATTAGACTAAATTTTCATTGTGACACAATAATGATGTAACCAAATTGGACTTCATTGTCCTTGTGACACAATCATGTTGTGACCATATTGTGACTACATGGTCATTGTGATCTAGTTAATGTGACACATTAAGATTGTGACAAAATTATGCTGACCAAATTAGACTACATTGTCCTTGTGTCTAGTAACTGTGGCACTTTAAAAATTGTGACAAAATTACGGTGACAAAATTACTGTGACCTATTCATATTGTGACCAAATTTCTGTTACATTTTTACTTGCTCACAGCAATCATATTACTGTGACCTATTCGCATTGTGCCCCACTTATCTTACACAAAAACCAATTTACTGACATTAAGACAGTAACAGTTGTTTAAATTTTTTACTGATATTGAACAAAAATATAGCCCATTTACTTACTGTGAACAAAATTAAATTTTACTCATCATGAGATTAGTAAGGTAGTAGTTGAAAATCTAATATCCTGTATTACAAAAGATTTATAATAGAATTATCTAAGATTAAATCAGATTTTTAAGTCTTATAAGCGCTTAATTATTTTCTCTATAAAGAATTTACTTTTTGAACAATGGATAAGAATAAGAAAGAAAAAGTAACTCAATTACATAATGATCATTTCTACTGTGTTAAAATTGAAAATGAAGTAAAACAGAAATACTATTGGAACAATATCTTCTAACTATTCTGCACTACCCTCACATGTTTAATAATAATCACTGGTTCTGAATGAAAAGCAATTTTGATAAATATTGAATCCTTAATCTTAAGATCCATCATCTTAATGGAAAGCTTTAAATTTTTTTAAATGATTAAAACAGAGATAGTACATATTACAAAACTGAGTCATCAACGTGTGTAGAATGCCACTATAAATCTGGTACAAAATACATTAAGTAATCATTCTAAATCTGTTCAATTCAGCTCAATGTTGCCAAAATACTCAGTAAACCACATGCTTGTTGTACGTTGGCATTCCACACGCATTACACACCATTATTATATTTGTCCAAATCATTCCAACTTGTACAAGATGTCTTCATTGTTTATGTAAATGATTCACAATGATTCAAATGATAGAGAAAAAGTTTTTAAATTTCCATTGCATGTAAAAGAGGTTGTGATAAATTTGAATTTGTTGTAACAATTACGTATATATAAGAAGTCCTTGGGGTCTTGTCTGCCATCGTTTGTCACGCAAAGTAACATTTGAAGGTAGTGACGTATTGAATGACATTTTGTGAGTTACCAGATGGTAGTCTTTGTCTTGTCAATTGGCGCTTCATTGGACTTGCGTTGGTCTCTAATGTGTATCGGGAACATTAATGCATCAATTTGCACCATTCCAATTACCTACAAGACGTTTGGAGTTCTTGCACTTGAACTAAGTGTTTATTGATGTCACTAATTGCAAAATAGACTTATACCAGAAAATGACTTTGTGATTAGTAAATTCATCAAATTGGAATTGCAGGAATTGATGTTCTCATTGTCCCTGATACATATGCCAAAATTAAGAAAACATCTTTACAATCCCTCCAAGATATTCAAAAAGTTAAAGTTTTTGACACATCTTTGCAAATATTGTATAGTCTGAACAAAAATTATGATATGACTATTCACATTAGTATGATTTATAACTTAAGCAGTACTGGTAATTGAAGATGTTCAATTGATTTTTACTCTTCTGAAATATATGCCATATCAGACAGTGTTTTCTAGTCTATATGTACAATTTTGGATAGATTTCTTTTTATATATTATAATGACAGATTGATATTACAATTTCACTATTCACTAGAAGACCACTTTGTGATTGGAGTAAAAACGTGGTTCATTTTCTTCAATATGACCGATAAATTGGGAAAGTCAGTTATAACTCTGTGGCATGGTAGGTTTGGCAATTCTGCCAGATAACTTGGTTATATGTATTCAATTATTCTTAGTTAAGGGTGTTATAAGAGATGCTCTCCTATAGAAGCACTGGCCTAGGTAACAAGTAGAGACTTTGCTACGAATTCCAGTATACATCAATTGATAAGAAATTATCTACTTCTAGAGAAATTTACAAGATAAAGCCATTCTTAGTGTAGGACAACTTATTCTACC
>JAUJPP010000900.1:0-10937 GCA_030562195.1 Nipponacmea schrenckii
ATAAAAAAAACCCCTTTTCGAAAAGAGGATCCCAAATTGATGACGGAATTTCAGGAATTGCTTTCAAATCGTCAGTGCTTAACACACCGCCTAATTGAGTCCAGACATCAATAATTAGTCTCGCTCGTTTTGAACCAATATTCTGTAGATTCTAGAGTTCGGACAGAGAAGCCTGATTTAGATTAATCCACATTATTATAAATTATGATTAACGTCTCAAAATTTAGAAAAATACAAAACTAAAACCTCGTCAATGATAAGGCTATTTCGAGACGTAAATTTAATAAATGAAAGCAGTTTCCACCGAAATCACCGTATATAACCGAATTGAATACAAATATTTTAAAAATTGGAAGACCGAAATGCAACTAGAATTTAATCAGCAAAGCCGAAATATTTCCTAGAAAAATCACGAAAATCAATTTGAAATTTTATCTACAAATATCGCCTAAAAGTATCATCTAAAACAATCGTAGGTCATCGTAGCCGAAACGGATTGTATATAGAAGAAACTGAATTGACGAAAGCATCATAAATGTGTAGAGAGCTTAAATATATACAACTCCTTTTGTTTACCTGTTTCCAAGCTGAATCACGTGACTTCCATGGTCCGAAAAGGAACGACTCAGAGATGTAACACCTTAAGCCGAAAGGCTCCGAACTTTTCATCATTAATTTGAAACTATTACAAACTTCGGCTCATACCTTGACTGTAATAGGAATTATTGTCAGTTAATACAGTCAATCAGAGACAGATATAAACATTATAGATAAGTTTAAGCGGACTTTTTGTCGAGGTCTGTTTTTGCTATTACAATCACAAAAAAATGTTTCAAAACAGGTGGCTATTACAGTCAAGGTATGAGCCGAAGGTTCAAGCTGGCTTGGAATGAAGATTGTTTCATATGCCATGTGGGATGATACCATTTAAACATAACCAATATAGCAGCTAACTTTACTCATTGTGCATCTATTCAACAATTCATCAATATAAATGGTAAAAAAAAATTGGTGAAAGAACGTCTCCTTGCTTAACACCGTTAGTAACATTGAATGTAAATGTAATACGATCACCCCATTTAATCTGTATTTTCTGGTTAACGTATAGATTCAGAAGGACACTGAAGGTCTGAGGTAAACCATGTCATTGCCCAAGACCGCCATCTTTTGTCCCCATGTATTAGATGTTTAACATCCGTGATTACCTGACATGTCGTAATAACATGATGAATACTGTATTCACCTTGACAACAACTTGACCCAATCTCAATTTCAACTAATAATTCACCTACAACACAACAGTTCAGATTGTGTTATCATGTTATCTTAGTGAAAATATAAACCTTGTTCATATCACCTTTTTTAAATTTCTACTAATTACAAATAAACATTTCTAAACATCTTTTCTATAGTCTGGCTTGTTGACTGGGTGAGCACTTTTCTGCTTCCATAGCAACAGCCAAACTTAGGCCTTGGTTACCCTAACTCCATACCCTCAGTCAAGCTTTTGGTCTCAAAGAGTAAGCATGTAAATTGTAACCTTCTTACAATTAGTTGTCTTGTGTTACCTTTGTTGGATATTAATATTATAGTGTTTTATACTTCTTCAGTATAGCAGGTATATTACTTTGTATATGCTGGGGGTGGGGCTGTGTGGTTTCAGTTTATTATTGTACATCTGTCTGAGTTATCTTTTAATCAGCCGCATATTATATTATTCTCAGCTTTAAGTCATATTAGTAATATTAGCTATCATAATAATGTAGGTTTAATAAAGTAGTAAATAGTTTCATTACATTGTATTCTATAATTGTTAGTTAGAATATCAACAGTCTTTATTCCAGCATTGATATATTATATGATAGAATGAATAATATATTATGTTAGTTAGGTTATATTTAAGTCATTCTAAGCTTTACATTTCAAGTCAGCAGTACTTTGAACAAGATTACTTCCCTTTGATTCATTTTCTGTGATATGTATAATATTTGTTTAATTGCGTGGCAAATAAAATTTGTCACGCTTTGTTTTCGTTCGGATTATTTTTTTTTTTTTTTTTTTTTTTTTTTTTTTTTTTTTTTTGGGAAGCTCGCTAGCCCAAACGGAAAAAGATAGACTATTTTTGTTTTCACCAATGGTTTTTATATGGGCTGGAATCAAAAATGAATATCTAACATAATATTTTCGCTAACCCGAAAGTGGCTAATTGCATAATATGCAAATAAGATTTCAAGCTAGCTCGGGCCCTAATAGTCGGATCGGTCTGAAATTTACAGGATATAGATAGATAGGCAGCGCAATTAAAACTACATCATCAAAATTTTTTGATCACTTCCGGTTTGGGCGTGGGGACTTCCGGTTTTTTCGTCTCATGTCGGGCTACCCTGCTTCCCATGTAATTCAAGAATCTAAACAAAAACAGTATATTTAAGCTATACTAAATGATTTTAATCCCCTGAGATGAAGAAAAATTAAATTGAATGTTGCGCATGCGCAGTTTTCAAAAATGGCAAATTTTCTTAAAAATTTAATAAGTCCGCCAATTATTGACCGATTTTTATGATTTTGGTGTCTATCAAAACCTTGATACTTTATCTAAAAAATGTTGGGAACAGAATTTTGATTTTCGAATTTGAATTTTTTTTATGCCCGTTCGAATTTTTCAAAAATTTAAAACTCTATATCTCGTGACCTTGATCTTCAATGACCTTGACATTTGAGATGTAGAATGTCCTTGACCTCAGCTGTCTATAGATGTGCTGATATTGCATGACAAATATTAACTTCCGGTTTTATAGCCCACCGAAATCTGACTATTTTGCAATTTTGGACGGTTATATTACACTTTCGGGCTCTAATGTTCGGATCGATCTGAAATTTACAGGATATAGATAAATACGCAACACAATTAAAAAAAATATCTTCAAAATTTTTTGATCACTTCCGGTTTGGGCGTGGGGACTTCCGGTTTTTTTATCTCATTTCAGGCGACCCTACATCCCGTGTAATTCAAGAATGTAAGCAAAAACAGTATATATTAGCTATACAAAATAAGTTCTATCCCCCGAGAAGAAAAACATTCCAATTGCTAGTTGCACATGCGCCATTTTTCCGAGAATGGCAAATTTTCTTTAAAATATAATTAGTCCGTCATTTATTATTTATGCCCGTTTGAATTTTTTTTAAAATTTGAAATTCTAAATCTTGTGACCTTCACCTTCAATGACCTTGAAATTTTCCATATAGAATGGCCTTGACATCAGCTGTCTATAGATCTAACAATATTGTTACGCTTGTTCCACAATTGGAGGCTGAAAAGTACCGGAATTGAAAGCTAGCAGGTTAGAAGTTTCAAAATGTTCGAAATCCATGGGATAACGCATAGTTGCCACGCTCGGAGCTGTTCACAGTTCTAGTTGCGTGGCAAATAAAATTTGTCACGCTTTGTTTTCGTTCGGATTATTTTTTTTTTTTTTTTTTTGGGAAGCTCGCTGGCCCAAAAGGAAAAAGATAGACTCTTTTTGTTTTCACCAATGGTTTTTATGTGGGCTGGAATCAAAAATGAATATCTAACATAATATTTTCGCTAACCCGAAAGTGGCTAATTGCATAATATGCAAATAAGATTTCAAGCTAGCTCGGGCCCTAATAGTCGGATCGGTCTGAAATTTACAGGATATAGATAGATAGGCAGCGCAATTAAAACTACATCATCAACATTTTTTGATCACTTCCGGTTTGGGCGTGGGGACTTCCGGTTTTTTCGTCTCATGTCGGGCGACCCTGCTTCCCATGTAATTCAAGAATCTAAACAAAAACAGTATATTTAAGCTATACTAAATGATTTTAATCCCCTGAGATGAAGAAAAATTAAATTGAATGTTGCGCATGCGCAGTTTTCAAAAATGGCAAATTTTCTTAAAAATTTAATAAGTCCGCCAATTATTGACCGATTTTTATGATTTTGGTGTCTATCAAAACCTTGATACTTTATCTAAAAAATGTTGGGAACAGAATTTTGATTTTCGAATTTGAATTTTTTTTATGCCCGTTCGAATTTTTCAAAAATTTAAAACTCTATATCTCGTGACCTTGACCATCAATGACCTTGACATTTGAGATGTAGAATGTCCTTGACCTCAGCTGTCTATAGATGTGCTGATATTGCATGACAAATATTAACTTCCGGTTTTATAGCCCACCGAAATCTGACTATTTTGCAATTTTGGACGGTTATATTACACTTTCGGGCTCTAATGTTCGGATCGATCTGAAATTTACAGGATATAGATAAATACGCAACACAATTAAAAAAATATCATCAAAATTTTTTGATCACTTCCGGTT
The DNA here is from genome assembly GCA_030562195.1 of Nipponacmea schrenckii. Classification (NCBI taxonomy): domain Eukaryota; kingdom Metazoa; phylum Mollusca; class Gastropoda; family Lottiidae; genus Nipponacmea; species Nipponacmea schrenckii. The sequence continues at coordinate 4,348 of JAUJPP010000900.1, forward strand.
TGGGCGTGGGGACTTCCGGTTTTTTTTATCTCATTTCAGGCGACCCTACATCCCGTGTAATTCAAGAATGTAAGCAAAAACAGTATATATTAGCTATACAAAATAATTTGTATCCCCCGAGAAGAAAAAAATTCCAATTGCTAGTTGCGCATGCGCCATTTTTCCGAGAATGGCAAATTTTCTTTAAAATTTAATTAGTCCGTCATTTATTATTTATGCCCGTTTGAATTTTTTTTAAATTTGAAATTCTAAATCTTGTGACCTTCACCTTCAATGACCTTGAAATTTTCCATATAGAATGGCCTTGACATCAGCTGTCTATAGATCTAACAATATTGTTACGCTTGTTCCACAATTGGAGGCTGAAAAGTACCGGAATTGAAAGCTAGCAGGTTAGAAGTTTCAAAATGTTCGAAATCCATGGGATAACCATGCCACGCTCGGAGCTGTTCACAGTTCTAGTTGTATATTTATAAATGTAATGTATATTTCAGGGTTTTTATAATAAACGGTAAAACTACTTATAGTTTTATTTTATACCGCTACACCCCATTACAGTTGTATATCATTGTAAGAAACACTATTATATAAACTGGTGTAATTAGAATATATCCTGTATTCTTATATATATAATATATTTATCAATATCAAAATATAACACAGTAACAATGTCATTGAGAAATAGACTTTTAATTTTATATATATATATATATGTCATAATGTAAATACTTGATGTAACTGTATTGAAGAAATTAACAAAGAATATTTGGTTTAGGATTCGGACGACATTAAGGTAAGTGGAAGGTACATTATAGTAAGATACACAAATAGAACAAGGAACACAAGGGAATATATTGGTCTAACACAATTCTTTAATAACAAGGTACATAACGTTCCAACGAAATTTACACGTGTGGTCATCAGGTGAAATAAAAAAGGGATAGAAAACATGAGAATATATAGCAGACTGTTGCAGGTTCTCACATATTTACTATCCACTTACTATCTTCAATCTATTGACAAGAATCACCATAATGATTGCTAAGATAGGATTTGAACGAAATTTACAAGGGGAAGTTACATGTCACAAGGAACACAAGGGAAATTTAAACTGATTTGAATATTATACTATTAAATCTTTTATCTGCGTTTATGTTAAACACAAATTTCAATGCATTCAATAAAATGCATTCATTGTACAATTTCATGAGGTATGATATAGTTTACTAGTATACTGTTTTGAAAGGTGTATAATATTATAAAGATTACGGGTCTGCTGTTCTGTATATTATGGTACATGTTTTTAACCCGGTCCACAGTGTAGTATTTATCAATACTTTATGGACCAGTTAAACGTTTAATAAAGTAGAATTTAAGCTTGTTATCCCGTAATATGATCTGAATAAAGAGACAGTCTATAAATAAAACACGGGGTTTCAACAAGGAAGTAACGATATATAGACTGGGTTAGGGAAATTGTTCAACCTTGTCTACAGTTATAGTAATATAAGGTATACACTAGAGTGGAACTAGAAGATATATAACGACTTTAATAGTCTGTTAACTTCATCTATTAAATGTTAAATATCTTGTATTAAAAAGGTGGAAGAAGAATAAATGTAAAATATTTAATAAGTTAAAATGAAGTTATATATTATATCATTGTATCCGATACTAGTGGGAATCTGTCGTGCTGATCAACCAGGTAAGTAGTTTAGCTCTATCACTATTTGTATTATAATGACAGCGTAAGTCTTTAATGTTTTCTTATTCCCCATCATAAGGTTTTCTTTAATTGCGTGGCAAATAAAATTTGTCACGCTTTGTTTTCGTTCGTATTATTTTTTTTTTTTTTTTTTTTTTTTTTTTTGGGAAGCTAACTAGCCCAAACGGAAAAAGATAGACTATTTCTGTTTTCACCAATGGTTTTTATATGGGCTGGAATCAAAAATGAATATCTAACATGAAATGTTCGCTAAACCGAAAGTGGCTAATTGCATAATATGCAAATAAGATTTCAAGCTAGCTCGGGCCCTAATAGTCGCATCGGTCTGAAATTTACAGGATATAGATAGATAGGCAGCGCAATTAAAACTACATCATCAAAATTTTTTGATCACTTCCGGTTTGGGCGTGGGGACTTCCGGTTTTTTCGTCTCATGTCGGGCGACCCTGCTTCCGATGTAATTCAAGATTCTAAACAAAATCAGTATATTTTAGCTATACTAAATGATTTTAATCCCCTGAGATGAAGAAAAATTAAATTGAATGTTGCGCATGCGCAGTTTTCAAAAATGGCAAATTTTCTTAAAAATTTAATTAGTCCGCCAATTATTAACCGATTTTTATGATTTTGGTGTTTATCGAAACCTTGATACTTTATCTAAAAAATGTTGCGAACAGAATTTTGATTTTCGAATTTGAATTTTTTTTATGCCCGTTCGAATTTTTCGAAAATTTAAAACTCTATATCTCGTGACCTTGACCTTAAATGACCTTGACATTTGAGATGTAGAATGTCATTGACCTCAGCTGTCTATAGATGTGCTGATATTGCATGACAAATATTAACTTCCGGTTTTATAGCCCACCGAAATCTGACTATTTTGCAATTTTGGATGGTTATGTTACACTTTCGGGCTCTAATGTTCGGATCGATCTGAAATTTACAGGATATAGATAGATACGCAACACAATTAAAAATATATCATCAAAATTTTTTGATCACTTCCGGTTTGGGCGTGGGGACTTCCGTTTTTTTTTTTATCTCATTTCAGGCGACCCTACATCCCGTGTAATTCAAGAATGTAAGCAAAAACAGTACATTAGCTATACAAAATAATTTGCATCCCTCGAGAAGAAAAAAATTCCAATTGCTAATAAAATTTATTTATTTTTTTGTAAAATTTTTGCATACAAATTCAAAAAATATCTCTTTATAAAGCTGTGAATTAGCAAATTATCACATAGCTTGAATTTTCTCTCTATGTTAATTGCAACCAAAGTTACAAATTAATGTTTAAATTTGAATATAGAGAGTTTAAATTTCATGACAAATTGACATCTTACTATCTACTTAAATTTTAGTTTGGAATTTATGTAAATATCTTACCGAAATCTTAGACATGTACAAAAATCTAATAAGGAACTGATAGTAGAAACTTATAGTAGAAAAAATTGCCTATATAGCGGAAAGTTTACGCTTACAATTGTAGGCTGAAAAGTACCGGAATTGAAAGCTAGCAGGTTAGAAGTTTCAAAATGTTCGAAATCCATGGGATAACGCACAGTTGCCACGCTCGGAGCTGTTCACAGTTCTAATGTTTGAATGTTTTTATGCCGACAAATCTACTTACAGCAGAACCTGTATAAGGAAACCAAACGAATTAGGTCAACCATTTTGTTTTAGAAAAATATTTTTTATTTAAGATTCGTGTAGTAGTAGTATAGTACCAGGAAGACAGATAACTCTAACTGGTTATAATAATGATATAGGACAGTGTCAATGTCGAATAACTTTAACAAAAAATCCCAACAACCATGATCCCATCACTACCAACATCATCATAACCCACTATCCTATTGGCTGTAACTATAGTTTATTCTATTGGTTAAATGGTAATAAAACTAGGTTTGAAAGTAATAACCAGGAGAATTTTCCGTTTTCTTTGGAATTGAATGGTATTCTGTATGTTCAAATGGAAAATCATTTGATTGGGACTAGAAGATTGTGTTTTAATTTTAAAGTAACCACAACGTCAAATGGTAATATATTCTTATCAAAAATATAAATATCTACCCTGAAGCATTTTCTTAAAGTCCAATCAGAGGCTCAAAATTCAGTGCAAATTTGACTAATAGGTCGGTAAAGCACAAAAGAATGTTATTTAGTGCTCATTTGAGATATATGACTGATGTAAGTTTATTTCATGCTTTTAGTTTGTAAAACCATTGTCTGTTATTCCTATTCACCTTGCTTTTTTTAGATCATTATGTCAGTGCTACATGTGAGAATCTGAATGAAAATACTGAAACAAAAACAGCCACTCTAACTACTACACTATCAACTACTACAATATCAACTACTACAATACAAACTACTACACTATCAACAACTACACTATCAACAACTACACTATCAACAACTACACTATCAACTACTACACTATCAACTACTACAATATCAACTACTACAATACCAGCTATAACAAACACCAGGTCCTCCTCAACTAACTCAGTACCAGTTTCTATTACTCCTTCTATATCAACGACAGTAGACACTGTTTCTTCTGGATATATAACAAACACCAGGTCCTCCTCAACAACCATGTCCACAACAGATCATGGGACAACAAGAGTTTTTAAAACGAAGACAAATATTGAAAGTAAAAATGATTCTCGGTGTAAGTTTTGTTCATATTCTGACAGCAATCTAAATTCCAAAGCCTAAACTACTAGTGAATCATTGATTACCTGGTTTTTTCCCATCTTCATGAAGGGCGTATAGAGTCCTATTAATGGATCGTTGATAATAATTTTTGCCATTTTTTTACAAAATGACTGGAATCTTGGTATCTTGCACACCTGATTTTTGCTAAATTTATTGCAACGAGGGTCTTAATTATCAAGGCAAATAAAAATAATGAGGGCTCTATACAAACATTAATTATGTATTTCCTTGTAATATCAAATGTATTAGGCTACGCTTACCAGACACGCGGTCCGTTTACTTGTATGCGGAATTAAAGATGTTCTGTCCATACTGTCTCGATCACGGCGCACCCGAATCCAGCAGGATGCCATTGCCATAGAAGCTTATTTGAAAATGAAATTAATGAAACGAAAACATTAATTAAAGGTGTTTCCTCACGAGTCCAACTAAACCTTCTATTATATCGTTCTGCACTGACTTTCCTCTCGGCATCTTGGTCCACACTACAACTTCCTCAAGCAGAAGATATGGGATAAACCCTTGGCAAACTTTCTATTTGGTACGTAGCGTGCTCTCTGTACCGCAGCAGAAAAAATCGCTGAACCAAGAGATCAGAATCCCTGCGTTCCAACTATCATAGGCATACGACTTAAAGTGATCAGATGAAACTTTCGCGTTTTGAATTTCGCGTGTCTGGAAAATGCAGCTTTATTCTCTTCATATTCCATTTCTATTTCAGTACCAATATTTATAAGATGTTCAGTTAAAGGAACTGTTCTTATTATACTATTGTATTATTATTACAGTAGGATGTAAAACTCCATTTCTATTTCAGTACCAATAATTCTAGGATGTTCAGTTGGAGGAACTGTTCTTATTATACTGTTGATTGTAATCGTTGGGTGGTAAGTTATTCTATAATAATAGTTGTAAGGGTTGGGTGGTAAGTTATTCTATAATAATAGTTGTAAGGGATGGGTGGTAAGTTATTCTATAATAATAGTTGTAAGGGTTGGGTGGTAAGTTATTTTATAATAATAGTTGTAAGGGTTGGGTGGTAAGTTATTTTATAATAATAGTTGTAAGGGTTGGGTGGTAAGTTATTCTATAATAATAGTTGTAAGGGTTGAGTGGTAAGTTATTCTATAATAATAGTTGTAAGGGTTGGGTGGTAAGTTATTCTATAATAATAGTTGTAAGGGATGGGTGGTAAGTTATTCTATAATAATAGTTGTAAGGGTTGGGTGGTAAGTTATTCTATAATAATAGTTGTAAGGGTTGAGTGGTAAGTTATTCTATAATAATAGTTGTAAGGGTTGGGTGGTAAGTTATTCTATAATAATAGTTGTAATCGTTGGGTGGTAAGTTATTTTATAATAATAATTGTAAATGTTGATATATAGAAATTGTTCAGGTATGTTGTAAACTATAAACACGAGTAGACTACTATAATTAAAGGTATTGTAATCAGTAAGTTTAATAAAGGAGTCTGATTTATGCTGGTAAATTACCATCTTTTCTAACCTGATAACAGAACCGGCTACATAAATATGTGGACTTAAAATGAAAATATAGACGTCTACATTTTATCAACATCCGCTTGCCTGTCACTGCACACAAAACCACTTTTATAAGAAAGGAATTTGAAAAAAAATAGCACGGACTAAAATATGTTTTTGTGGTCTAAGTCTATATGAATAGAACAAATTATCTCCCTTTATAATAAAACACAGCACGTTAGTGATATTATTTATATTTAAAGTTTTTAACGAACGTCAATCTGTAAAATAGGACTGAAAATATTTGAACCTATTTTATTTCAGTGTTTTGTTCAGAAGACAAAAAACAAAGATTAGCTCTGGAAATAGTCACCATGGTGAAATGGTTGAAAGTAAAAACAATATTAACGTCAGCTCCGATTCTATTCCTAATAATAACAATCAACATGGAACCAAATATATGGCCGAGATGGAAATTATTCCCAACGACTTGTATCAGAGTTCAGATTCCTTATTTGATGATCCGAATGGATCGGGACAACACGAACATGTTCCTGAACAACTCGAACATGAAACTAAAGACAAACCAGTGATGGAAATTATTCCCAACGACTTGTATCAGAGTTCAGATTCCTTATTTGATGATCTTCATAGATTGG
>JAUJPP010000901.1:0-10084 GCA_030562195.1 Nipponacmea schrenckii
ATTCAACATTTCATGATCGTTTAAGACAGTGAAAGGTCTTATTAACGTCCACATAGAAAAGTGGGTGTATTAGAACCGATAATACATGGTTTTGTAAGTAATACCATACAATACGTGTGTCATAAGCCACAAATATAACATTAATAGACACAAAATCGATGTCTCTTGCATTTGATTGCCAGCAAGTAGCTGGTTAGTAAAGGAAAGTAAAGAGTGGATCGACGTCTTGACAATGTAAATGACTGTTTCAAAAGACATTCGTTATGTTGAGGGTCACAAACCAAACGGTGTCCGGGTTTAATATTACTCAGGAGAAATCGGAATGGGATATTATTATAGAACAATATGGAATACGTCCCTTGACACGGTCGGGATATTACGGGACAGGGATATACCTTCTAATCACAGGTATGATTACATTATTTATATATTTTCGTTGCGACGGTATAAGAGATACATTTATTTCCTACAACGCGCAATATTGGAAACTTCGGCTAAGTTGGAAAATCATAAGATATTCTTCATAATAGCATTCAAATGGATTGTGGAAAGATTTGGAAGTTATATATTTATAACATAATTATATGGATATAACGATTACTTTAATAAATATAAGACAAATGTTCTCTTGTCTTCTTCAGGCCATGAGTTGGATATGAACAACAATTACAGGTTTAAATACAAAGTTCAATATCAATAGCCATATTAGTAATAAAAACAAATTGTATCATTAGGAAAATCCATCTTAAGATGAAAATTTTTTACAATCAGCCTTGTGCCCCATCTGGTCTATTTGAATTCAGTGCCGCGTATTCATTTTGATTCTTTGGGTTTTTTTTTTGTTGGGCAGAATTAAAGTCATAGCTATGTAACAAAAAGGACTGGTATATTTTTAAAGCTAAGCTGGTCAGTTGTAGTGTTTAAACCTTCAAATCCACATTTGTCTAGAAATATCCGCGTCGGTAGATTTAGATGACGATCCGTTATTTCCCGATACTCTGTGATTTATAGAAAAGACAGATAAAGAATTAAGAAGTTAAATTCGTAGTTTGATATATTTTATTTGAATTATGCGATTTTCATACAGTTGTTGTACTTCTGAAGACTATTAACATATCCAAATCAACTATATTTTTATCACTAAAAACAAAGACATAACAACCACATGCAGTTGGTTTTACATCAAAAATATGAATACATGTATAGCACTGAACTGTCAACGCACATATAGTAACTTAAACACTAATTTAACAGTGGTATTTCTATATCGCACTATAATTAATGTATTGAACACTATTTTACAGTGGTATTTCTATATCGCACTATAATTAATGTATTGAACACTATTTTACAGTGGTATTTCTATATCGCACCATAATTAATGTATTGAACACTATTTTAACAGTGGTATTTCTATATCGCACTATAATTAATGTATTGAACACTATTTTTACAGTGGTATTTCTATATCGCACTATAATTAATGTATTGAACACTATTTTTACAGTGGTATTTCTATATCGCACTATAATTAATGTATTGAACACTATTGAAACAGCGGTATTTCTGTATTGCTCTATAATTGATATATTGAACACTATTTTAACAGTGGTATTTCTATATCTCTCTACAATTGATGTTTTGAACACTATTGAAACAGTGGTATTTCTATATTGTTCTACAATTGATGTTTTGAACACTACTGAAACAGTGGTATTTCTATATTGCTCTACAATTGATTATTGATCACTATTTTAACAGTGGTATTTCTATATAGCTCTACAATTGATTATTGATCACTATTTTAACAGTGGTATTTCTATATTGCTCTACAATTAATGTATTGAACACTATTTTAACAGTGGTATTTCTATATTGCTCTACAATTGATGTATTGAACACTATTGTAACAGTGGTATTTCTATATTGCTCTACAATTGATGTATTGAGCACTATTTTAACAGTGGTATTTCTATATTGCTCTACAATTGATGTATTGATCACTATTTTAACAGTGGTATTTCTATATCGCACTATAATTGATGTATTGATCACTATTTTAACAGTGGTATTTCTATATCGCTCTACAATTGATGTATTGAACACTATTTTAACAGTGGTATTTCTATATTGCTCTACAATTGATATATTGAACACTATTTTAACAGTGGTATTTCTATATCGCTATACAATTGATGTATTGAGCACTATTTTAACAGTGGTATTTCTATATCGCTATACAATTGATGTATTGAACACTATTTTAACAGTGGTATTTCTATATTGCTCTACAATTGATATATTGAACACTATTTTAACAGTGGTATTTCTATATCGCTATACAATTGATGTATTGAGCACTATTTTAACAGTGGTATTTCTATATCGCTATACAATTGATGTATTGAACACTATTTTAACAGTGGTATTTCTATATTGCTCTACAATTGATATATTGAACACTATTTTAACAGTGGTATTTCTATATCGCTATACAATTGATGTATTGAGCACTATTTTAACAGTGGTATTTCTATATCGCTATACATGTGACACTTTATAGGTTCTGATGTAGTCCCTTTAATTTAGCTAGAAATTATTTGGTATATTGTATTATTGTTTTCACTGTAAAGGTGATGAGAGAGTGTCCTTGATTATTAAACTAGATTAATGCTGACTGGGCATGCAGGTTTGAAGTGGACAGCTTGCATTAAAGCTACGCCAGCCAATAGCCTGCATGTTGGGCATCCAGGGTCCAGGTCGTGGTATAAGAGAGCCTGTCAAGCCTGGACCGGGAGGGAGAACAGAGGAAGATTCGCCGCCACCAATCTCCTATATCTCTCTCACCACCTTTTCAGAAGATCCATACCTAATAAATATATTAAAACACAACGTGAAGTCTTTTCAACATCTAGAAGTGCTACATCTATACACTTCTTTTGGTGCCGTGACCAGGATCTCGTACGGGCAAAGATATTACTCAAGAAACTTCAGTAAAACTTCTGTTGGTAAGTAACAATTTTTACTATGGCTTCAGGTGATCAGTTTTTCGAAAACTTCTAACCAAATTGGAGGTTTGACCACCTCGTTATAAACAATAGTATAACCTCTGCCGTATCTTCTTTTAAGGGGGATCCTAACGCATTCCGCGAATGTATCAACCAGCGGAGGGAAAAAATGCAGAGTCTATAAGATAAGTTTGGCAGGAAATCTTGTCTGGTAAATATAGATCGGCAAAATATAAGATGTCTTGTGTACTCGGGGACACCAGATATAAATAGAAACATGATATTAGGTATGGATTTTCTGACACAAAAGGTGTACGGCTGTATTATGACTTGTCAGCTGTGAGGATAGTGAGGAGAGTATAATATCCCGATGCAAGAGGACAGTCACATAAATTGCGTGATTCTACTATTGTGATACGTCCTCAAATGCAAAATGTTGTTACTGGGAAAGTAAAAGAACTACCCAGGGATATCACTGCAATGTTGCAGGTATCTACATTCGGGAAAGGTTTCTTTTCGGAAGAACCTGGTTTAATGATTGGTAACTCTGTTACCACATCAGAATTAGTCAGAACAAATCAGAAATCACTACTAATTGTTCTGAGACAAATAAGACCTACTGTATTAAAAGGGTACTGTGTTTGGCTCGCTGTCTAATTTAGACAACTATGAAGTAAGATCAGTGCAAAGTTGCCAAGTTTCCGGTGAGTCTGGTAAAAACGATCAGTTAAAAACATTACCGTACCTGTTTATTTTCTTTCACTTAAATTTTCTTAAAGTCAGTTCAGAAATGGTCGGTACTAGAAAAAGAGGCATTTGCTATTAACTAAAGCCTTCAAAAATTTCATTTTTATATGCATGGTTCTAATTTCGTTATACGAACAGACCACAAACCTCTCCAGTATATTCTTGATTCACCAATGGAGAATAAGAAGGTTCAAATGTGGGCTTTGAATATTTCATCTTACAACTGTAAAGTTGAATATATTAAAGGCGAATTTAATTCTTGCGCTGATATGCTGTCAAGATTGCCCGATAAAGCCTCGCATGATAATTTATGTGGTTCTGAAAGTGAAGAATTGGAACCTGGTATAAGAGACCACAGCTTCGAAGTAACTCTTATAAATTAAAATAAACTGAATCCTAGAGATTAAGTTAAGTGCCAAGCGCCCATTACTGATGATACGAGCGAAATCCAGCATTTAAAATTAAACGAGTTTGATATGGTTGTTGAACAGTCTAAAGATCGAAACATTATCATTATCAATATACTCGAAAATTTAAAACAAGGGAAGTGTAAAGCTAAAATACGCAATCAATTTTTAGTAATTGAAAACCTTGTTTATTTTATATCTGACCCTAATGGTGAACCAATAACACGTTTGTACATTCCAGAACATTTAGTCAGTGTATTGATAACCTCCTATCATGACAAGGCAGGTCACATGGGTGTTGACAAGGTATATGACACTATGAAAATAAAATATTATTTCCCTAACATGTATAAACAGTTACATGAGTATATTAACAAATGTGTGATTTGTCAAACTAGGGCTCTCACTCAACAAAACCCGAGTATAGTGCAAAGTGACATTCCACCATTTCCCTTTGCTAAAATCAGCCTAGATCTGTCACGTCCATATCATACCACTTTATCTGGCAAAAAATACATCATCTCATTTATTGACTGGTACAGTGGTTGGGTCGAAAGTTTTCCTGTTTCTGATAAAACAGCTCAAAATTTAGTTCACCTACTTTTAGACGTACCTAAAGAAGCCGTTGGACGTCCACTCCGGAAAACAAATTATGCTGCTACCCCCTCTGATAGTGAGGAGAGTGATGAAAGCGAAGCTAATGATAATGTACCCTCGTTAACTCAACGCTATAAAAGAGAGAGAGAAAGTTCTTCCAGCGAAGAAGACATTCCATTGATGGAACTCTCTAAGCGTTTAAGAGCTCGAGAAAAAGAAAGATCCGAAAGAGATCAAAGAGCTCTGGAAACTGAAAGGATCGAAGAATCTGATATCGATCAAGACATTTCATCTGACGAAGATGATGAGCCGATCGAGGTCGACGAACTCAGTAAGAGGAAACGTCGACGGAAAGTTGAAAATACAAAAATTCTTCTAGAAGTGATAGCCAAGTTGCTATGACGAAAACCGGTTAAATGATGAAATTAATGGTCATCGATTGATGCCATGATAGGTGTTGGCTGATTTGCTGTGATTACACCTATGATTATAAATTAATCCATTTTCAGGATTATGTTAAGGTAAACGTATGTACCTTGTGTGACATAGAATTTACTAATTATTCAACATTTTCACTGTTTATATTTAGATAACGTGGGTTGCCCTGAATCTGATCGACTGAGGCATTAAGGTTGTGTAATGTTTAGACCACTAAATCGCATTTCAACATCTCGAAATGGTTGATCACTTTGATACACGATCTTAAACCATTCTCATTCTATTAGTATGTCAATGTAATATCAATCGACATTTGAAGCTCAATCTTGCAGTACACCTTTAATGTCTTATTGTAAAGTTGCGAGTCCGGTGTATCCGATTAACCTTAGTAAACTCTGCATCGTTGCGCTGTTCATGGAAAACGAAAAAGCAATTACCCTAAATTGTCGAATTACAGTTGTTCCAAAATCAATATCACATATTTGGAAACCTATTTTGGATAATTTTAAAACCCTAACTAATTTAAGGCTCCCAACATAATTGGAAAATATCAAAAAAAATCTCTATGGATCATCTTATGCATGAATTACACGGTATCAGGAAGGTTGAATTGTCTGATTCAATTTTTCCTGATTGGGGTTATACTATTGTCCTGTTGGTCATAATTATTTTGGCATTAGTTATTATTGGCATTATTGTTTTCAAAAAATATAAACTTAATTGCCTGAGGTCGGGGAAGAAATTGAGAAAACCAACAACAGAAGAACCCACGAAGAAAGCAGAACAGAGTACATTGCCCTTCAACATCTTCCAGTACAATCAACAACTGCACCGACAACTACACAACAACAACATCCATTGGATTGTATCCAGAAATACCAAGAGTACTACAACTAAAAGAAACCAGATCTGGTACTTCTCCTGTTTAAATTTGGTTCAAGAAATCATACTTAAATTATACAGACTGTTCCTGTTGTATCAATCCACTAAAACATCATCTTTTTCCGAATCCGCTGTTATTACAACATTAACCATAATTGTTCCAGTTAGATCAATACGTCAAATAATTGATCTTGTTCCAGTTGTTCTAGTTAGATCAATACGCCAAATACTTGATCTTGTTCCAGTTAGATCAATACGTCAAATAATTGATCTTGTTCCAGTTGTTCCAGTAATAATTTATCGAACTTGTGGCAGTGTTTCTGGGTTCCAGTGTTAGCAGATAATAGATTATATGGACTGTATTCCGTTCCTGTTGCTAAGGCTGGTGGACACCGTTTGGATATTCTGTTGAGTGAAACCAATGTTGGATTCTGTGTCTCTCGTGTTTGTGGCATCGGATATAATTATTATATAATAGTGAGTTATTGGAGTGTGCTTGAACTCCTACCGATGTTTGTTCGTGTTTATGTGTTTATGTGTTTATTTTCGCGCTCTGCTTTTTTATTTGCTTTCATATATCTTTCAGGGCTACATTCAGAACCATGTGATTAGTTTCTATAGAAAGTTATAGACAAATAGTGTTTAGGACTATTGGTCTCCTGACAATGGGAGTATTGTGACACTTTATAGGTTCTGATGTAGTCCCTTTAATTTAGCTAGAAATTATTTGGTATATTGTATTATTGTTTTCACTGTAAAGGTGATGAGAGAGTGTCCTTGATTATTAAACTAGATTAATGCTGACTGGGCATGCAGGTTTGAAGTGGACAGCTTGCATTAAAGCTACGCCAGCCAATAGCCTGCATGTTGGGCATCCAGGGTCCAGGTCGTGGTATAAGAGAGCCTGTCAAGCCTGGACCGGGAGGGAGAACAGAGGAAGATTCGCCGCCACCAATCTCCTATATCTCTCTCACCACCTTTTCAGAAGATCCATACCTAATAAATATATTAAAACACAACGTGAAGTCTTTTCAACATCTAGAAGTGCTACATACAATTGATTATTGATCACAATTTTAACATTTTTATCTATACTTAATATATCGTTTCAGGTATCATAGCAACAATAGGAAATTTAATGGTGTTAGTGATGTTTGCTAGAGACAGAAAGTTGAGAAGGAAGCCCCATAATATGCTCTTGCTTAACCTGGCTATATCAGATTTTGGGGTCTCATTATGTGGATACCCATTGACAACTGCCTCAAACTTCGCTCAACGGTATTTATTTGGATCAACCGGGTGTATAATTCAGGGGTTTTTAACGTTTACACTGGCCTTGACCGATATGAACACCCTGGCCTGTTTGAGTGTGTATAGATATATCACAGTGTGTAAACCCCATTATAGTAAGTATGACCCTTTAACTGTTTACAACACCGGGGTAACATTACGCAGGTGGCGCTTACATACAATGCCACTCACCCATGGACGACAAAAATATCGATAGAGTATTTTCATTTCACTTTTCATAAATTGTTATTGTGGAGTATAATCTGTGAGACTACACAATGGGGGTGGAATCAATAGAAGATATTTCAAAGAGAAACTTTCTTCCATTAAAATTTAATCCTTCTTCGCAGATTTCAGCAATTACAATAAGTCATAACCTATAGTCATGTGACTCAAACTAAAATAATAGGGTGAAGTAGGGCTAAGTCGTACCGGTTTCCCTTTTCCTTTCGTTAGAGCGTTGCTTCTATGACCTCAAATAACTCATATTCACTCATAGACTATCCACTTGTTAATGGGTACGGATAATCCGGGAAAGATCGATGCCAAGAGGTTTGGCCAATGACCAGCTGGTAGAAATGATCCCTGTCACTGCGGATTTGTGAACCTAAATTGAAAAATAATGTTATTTGTTTATAGCTTTCGATCCAAGTATCTGTTTTTCTTTAATATTTAGTCTCAGAGTCATGACTTTCGCAAAACAATAATTGTTCAAAAAGTTAACAGAAGTGAATTTTAATAATTACGATTAAAAGAAACCTTGAGGAAGAGACGGCAATACCAGAGAGTAGGCCTACATTTGTTAAGAACAATAGGCCTATATGTTGAATTTTTCATCTTTAAGATATCAAGCTATTATGAACTACATCTAAGCTAAAAAAGTAGTTGGTAATTGACATTGTGACATGGGGTGTATTCTATGTAGGACTCAAAGTTATTATGATGTTTTTATTACCCCCCACATAACGTCTGATCTGGTAATACTATATCGATTATACCCGAGACAGATTAATAACAACATTGCATGATCCACGTCTTTAATATAACAAAAGTTGACAAAATGACATCTCGTTAAAATCTTCTCAGTAAGTTGCTTTTTATTATGATTCTATATACACTACTTGACAAACATATCCCACAGTCGAAACATTATAGGCTACTCAGAAATTGCCTGAATGATAACTGACATGTTAAATATTTCAACTGACAGAAACCGGAATCAGTTTTTAAGTGCTAATTTTAATTAACCGGAATCAGTTTTTACGTGGTATTTTTATTTAACTGGAATCAGTTCATTTTGCAATTTTAATGTGGAATCGTGGGTGGGTCCTGCAATTCCATTTAAAGTAAGTGTTTCATGACGTTACTACTCGCGAAAATATGCTTGGTTGGTGATGTCATCAAACTCTTTGGTTAAATGGAATTGCAGGAACCACAAACATCCAGTTGAAAATCGGAATGGTGAAATTGTTCCCGTTATACATATATAAAATGATCAAAAAAATCTCATATGAATAAAATAATGTAAACTCTTTGGTATGTCAACCTTTCATCAAACGTTGAATATAACTTAAAACAAAGTTAAGAGTTCAGAATACAAATTAACAAAAATTGAAAAAAAAGGACACGCGATTATGTGTAGTTTGTGGTGCTGATTCTCAAAGAAGGGAGATTGTAAACGTGTATTTAAAATAATCTGATACAAGAACGAGTACAGGACCTAGAGGTTTATAGTTCCTGAAAATAAGCAGCACTGTGTGATTTGAAGTCACAAATAAAATATTAGCGTTATAAAAAAATGTCCAGTATCGGCTGACAGGGTTTTGAGAGGGTATGCCTTGTTAAAGTTTGATTTTAAAAAAAAAATCGTTTCTATGCTGCTAATTAGAATATTATCAATTAATCATCAAAGTTTCCATAAATTAATTAATTAAACTGTATATTTCCTTATACAATACCAATCAACTGACGGTTTAATTGTTTCAACAATAAGGGGTCATTTTGTTGTATTGAAGTCCGAAAGACGTTTTGCTCATATTCATAAGTTATATTTCAACAAGGAGTAAGAAACTACTGAACTTTTCAAACAACATTCACACGTACCTGTAATTGTAGAGAAATATGTCTCCTAGTTATTCTCAAGGTTTCAACTAATAATATTGAGCCGTTATAAAGCCAAACAATAAAGTTAGGCCAAACTGCATAATTAACATTTTGAATAAACTCTTTTAAAATAAATTCAGTTTGATCAAGTAAATATATCAATGTAACTAGCATATTTTAGAAATATTTCAGGTTTAATTTACAATGTTTTTGATAAAGATAAATCTGAACACTGCTGTTTAATACATATTTAAGCTGTTTAAACGATGACTAAATGAGCAGTTGGATAATTAGGTTTTATATCAATCTATGAATTTTGATTTATTGAATAATTAAATGTTTTTCTTAATGAAGGTCCTAATTTTGTTTATTCTCGGTGCGTAAAAATTGTTATTTTTCGCTCCAATAAATGTTAGGTGTGAGCAAGCTTGAATACTGAATAATGGTGGAATTCAGGGGGTTTTTTTACTTTTCAATTCCATGTGTGTATAGAGAGTAATCTGTGTTTTTCGCATTCCAAGGTGCATCACAGTAGGACGTAAAACTCCATTCAATTCATTTCATTTCGAATATACCTTGATTGCAATAGTTATCCTTCTTTTGTCACTGTTA
>JAUJPP010000902.1:0-10854 GCA_030562195.1 Nipponacmea schrenckii
AAGCAATATATAAATCAATATGTATAAAAAAAAATTTCCCGAAAAGTTTTAAGAATAAAATTACACTCTAATTAAACAGATATAAATAAACAGGTCATAAAGTCTGACTGTGTTAATTTCTTATCTTTTGGTCAAGACACAAATTTTGACATTTCCAGTTAAAGTATCACAACCAATAAAAACAAGTCATTAGACTTTGTGGGCGTGGTTAAGCCCAGATATTTTACATCACTGTGTGTATTTTTCTTTCAATCGAAATAGGGTCTCGGAGGATCAGTCAATATGTGTTATTTTGATGGACATGTATATAGAATCTATAACCGATTGCCGAAATTTATATGGAAACTGATTTTTAAATTTTTTAATTTGATTTTGATTTAATTACGATTAAAAATTATAAAAACTTCGAAGGTGTATATTGTGACGTTGACCTTTGGCGATCTTTATACCTGTACATGATAGTTCTATCCAATGACATATTAAGCTTTATAGCAAAATGTAAACGTTCGATTTATCGGCATTTAAAAATTGCGAATTTTTCCTATAAAACGGTCAATTCACAAATTTTGACATTTCCAGTTGAATTTTCCCAAAAACAAGTCAATGGACTTTGTGGGCGTGGTTAAGCCCAGATATTTTTACATCACAAACCTTAATGATTGCCAGTCTACAAACAAACTCAAATGTCACGTGTTAAATAATGAATAAATCATCTCTCCCAATAATCGCAAAATCAATCTACATTCTATCCTTAAATGACAGCCAGGAGACCAACAAATTTTAAATAGCTCTAAAGCTGCAGAACTGTTACAAACAGGTCTAGTTATTCTTTCCAATGGTGTATAACACTTGCTATTTGATCAAAATTGCACGTTTTAAATTTGCAAATTTTGTAATTTCTTCTATACTAACTGTGTGTATTTTTCTTTAAATCGAAATAGGGTCTCGGAAGATAATTCAATTTGTGTTATTTTGATGTACATGTATATAGAATCTATTGCCGAAATATATATGGAAACCGATTTTTGAATTGTTATTTTGATTTTGATTTTTTACGTTTAAAAATTAATCCAGTTAAAAGATTCAAAGATATTATATATCTTAAATAAAAGGAATGATTGTTCATTTCTCGTTGTGGGCGATGTATGATATGGAATATTTGGAAGGAAATGACAACCTTTAGAATTTTAAATGATATTCTCTTAAGCAAAAATAATTTACAGTTGAGAGGACTAGTGGTATAAGGGGCGGAACTCTATAAAAACTCTCTTAAAGATGTAAAGCCGCGCTGTTAATTTGATGGCTCTATGTTATACCATGGCAACTTGCCACAAATTGCAGGATCTAATGTTCCTACTACACCTAAATTAAGATTGATAAATAAATAAATAAACAAATTAAAAGTATCAACGATCTGGAAAGTTAATTTAATCCGAGATCAATTTGTAATCTCAAATAAGGTGTTATGTCCCTTAGACCACAAATTTGTTTTTTCGACGTTTTGTTTTTCACACTAATTAAATAGATATAAATGTTACAAGAAGAGTTAAGAAGATAATGTAACAGGGCAAAAAGTCAAATTGTGTTAATTTCTTATCGTTTGGTCAAGACAAATTTTGACATTTCCAGTTTAAGAATCGCACCCAATCAAAACAAGTCATTATACTGAGTAGGCGTGGTTACGTTCTATTTTAAATGACAGCCAGGAGATATAACAAATTCTAAATATCTCGGAAGCTGCACAATTGTTACAAACAGCTCTAGTTATTATTATGGAATTGGATATTATAAATGCAAAGTTTCACCCATGCAATAGAAGGGACGCGCACTGCCTTGGTACCGTCTAACGGTTCTAGTATTTTTTTTTTTTGGGAAGCTCGCTAGCCCAAACGGAAAAAGATAGACTATTTCTGTTTTCACCAATGGTTTTTATATGGGCTGGAATCAAAAATGAATATCTAACATGAAATTTTCGCTAACCCGAAAATGGCTAATTGCATAGTATGCAAATAAGATTTCAAGCTAGCTCGGGCCCTAATAGTCGCATCGGTCTGAAATTTACAGGATATAGATAGATAGGCAGCGCAATTAAAACTACATCATCAAAATTTTTTGATCACTTCCGGTTTGGGCGTGGGGACTTCCGGTTTTTTCGTCTCATGTCGGGCGACCCTGCTTCCGATGTAATTCAAGATTCTAAACAAAATCAGTATATTTTAGCTATACTAAATGATTTTAATCCCCTGATATGAAGAAAAATTAAATTGAATGTTGCGCATGCGCAGTTTTAAAAAATGGCAAATTTTCTTAAAAATTTAATAAGTCCGCCAATTATTAACCGATTTTTATGATTTTGGTGTCTATCGAAACCTTGATACTTGATCTAAAATATGTTGGGAACAGAATTTTGATTTTCGAATTTGAATTTTTTTATGCCCGTTCGAATTTTTCGAAAATTTAAAACTCTATATTTCGTGACCTTGACCTTCAATGACCTTGACATTTGAGATGTAGAATGTCCTTGACCTCAGCTGTCTATAGATGTGCTGATATTGTATGACAAATATTAACTTCCGGTTTTATAGCCCACCGAAATCTGACTATTTTGCAATTTTGGACGTTTATGTTACACTTTCGGGCTCTAATATTCGGATCGATCTGAAATTTACAGGATATAGATAGATACGCAACACAATTAAAAATATATCATCAAAATTTTTTGATCACTTCCGGTTTGGGCGAGGGGACTTCGTTTTTTTTTTCTCATTTCAGGCGACCCTACATCCCGTGTAATTCAAGAATGTAAGCAAAAACAGTATATAATTAGCTATACAAAATAATTTGCATCCCTCGAGAAGAAAAAAATTCCAATTGCTAGTTGCGCATGCGCCATTTTTCCGAGAATGGCAAATTTTCTTTAAAATTTAATTAGTCCATCATTTATTATCCGATTTGTATGATTTTGGTATCTATCAAAACCTTGCTCCCTTATCTAAAGGATGTTTGAAACAGAATTTTGATTTTCGAACTTAAATTTATTTTATGCCCGTTTGAATTTTTTGAAAATTTGAAATTCTATATCTTGTGACCTTCACCTTCAATGACCTTGAAATTTTCCATATAGAATGACCTCAGCTGTCTATAGATATGACAATATTGAATGAAAAATATCAACTTCTGGTTTTATAGCCAACCGAATTCTGACATTTTTGAAACTTTGAACGGCAATATTACATTTCCTTATGAACACATTGACTTGGGATTTTCTGTTTTATACTAGCCTCAAAACTCTTCAATAAAGGATATTTGCCAAAAGTGCAGAAGCATATTTTAAAAAAGCAAAATGAAATTTTACAACTCCAGTACTAACATGAAATATATTCATCCCACATCAATGTGGTATACATCATTGGACTCCAAATTAAATTGTCTCTTAAATGATATGCGACATGGTCGTTTTACCATGAAAATTCAAGCATTAATTTTAGATAAATTAACAAAATAAATACCAATTTTGGGTTTTTTATTTCATAAAATCTGTTTCAAATTGATCAGTCAGGGTGTTAAAGGCTGTTATATAACATGTCAGTAAAACTGGTGGTTTAAATTTTCACACCTACTTGTCAAATCACTGATCTGGGGAACAAATTAATCTGATTATGTAATTTCTTAAAATATTTCCATTCAAATTCAAAACATACATCAAGTTAAAGAAGTAAATTCGCTTGTCATTGATCAGTTCGAATTTTGTTCGTATCTTAAATAGAAATGATTTTATAAAAAAAATGTCAAATACAGTCATGTGAAGAGTAGCAGACATATAAGTCTTATAAAACACAGATGAACTATTTTCTCTTAGTATGCCCATTTTATGATGATCTCAGGTATGATCTATTTGCTAGAGCCAACGTTTTAAACCCATATTTTAATGTTTTATCCGAGGTGGAACAACTTAATTTTTTAATGTGTAACGAAATTATTATTTCGCACTCCTCAGGTTTCCTTCGTAACGCTTTCCAAAGACGAAAACGTTTTATTTTTTAGCTGATTTAATTTAGCCCTCATTATGTAAGATTAAGTAATATAAGAAAGTGGAAGTCGGACAGAGGCTGGCTTTGTCTTTGTTATTTTTAAACTATTATTGCTTTGTCCGAGGCCGTACGCAGTGATTTACAGTCTTTGTCGGTTCTCTACTTCCTGATGATACTTAATATTATTCTAACAATACTTTGAAAATGAGTGCTTTATATGTGATATAAAATCCGTTCGATAAATTTTATTAGTAATTTGTTGTATTTAACTGTGATATATATAGCGTGATATTTCTTTTTTGTATTTTTATATTGATATATTTACTATTTTAATCTTGTAAATGTGAAATTAGTATTTCTGAGACTAGTGTCTCGTAAGCCAATCTGGCTGGGCAGCGAATACTTTTAACCGTATTTTATGTGTATATTTATAATGTATTATGCTGTGTGACACTTTAATAAATAAATTATTATTATTATTATTATTATTATACTATTGACCACTTTAGTCACGGTTCAACGCACACAGGTGGCGAAAGAGTAAATTAATCTAATGATATAATCTGATAACCCTAATAAAATTTATTTATTTTTTGTAAAATTTTTGCATACAAATTCAAAAAATATCTCTTTATAAAGCTGGGAATTAGCAAATTATCACATAGTTTGAATTTTCTCTCTATGTTAATTACAACCAAAATTACAAAATAATGTTTAAATTTGAATATAGAGAGTTTAAATTTCATGACAAATTGTCATCGTACTACCTACTTAAATTTTGGTTTGCAATTTATGTAAATATCCTACCGAAATCTTAGACATGTACAAAAATCTAATAAGGAACTGATAGTAGAAACTTATAGTAGAAAAAATTGCCTATATAGCGGAAAGTTTACGCTTACAATTGTAGGCTGAAAAGTACCGGAATTGAAAGCTAGCAGGTTAGAAGTTTCAAAATGTTCGAAATCCATGGGATAACGCATAGTTGCCACGCTCGGAGCTGTTCACAGTTCTAGTTTTAATATTTTTATTATAAAATATCTTAATGTATCTTTTTATGATTTGTGGACATTTTGACTTTTTTCTGTAGGCATTTTGACTTACTCTGCTTTAAGTTCAGTAAAATTGGTATGGAAATTAAGGTTTCTCCTGTTTTCAATGTACTGGTAATGATATATATTATTACTATAATAAACTAGTATTCTATATGGAAGACGGATGCGGCCACTGAAAATCTCGCGTTGTCGCCTTTAGAAATAAGGCGACAACACGACAACGCGACAACACGACAACGCGACAACGCGACAACACGACAACACGACAACGCGACAACAATACAACGCGTTGTCGCGTTCCGTTTTTTGAAGTGCGCAGACTCAATAAAAGCATGGTAGAAAAGTTGAAAATATCAAGCGTCTCTGCTACAAAAAAAAAAAAAAGATTCTAAATTCTAACAGTAAGTAGATCTAGGCCTTTTGGCCTATATTAGTTTTATCTTCACTGAATTCTAGGACCTCAATTCAATCACTTTCCCTTTCATAAGGAATTCACTGATAACTACTATAGTATTATAGAAAATGCACATGGGTCCCATATGTAGGATTAGTCCTACCAGATTTTCGGAAAGGCAAACCGGGACATAAAAATATTTTAATTTTTCTCCTATTCAAGTGTTATTTGCCGAACTCTCGCAATGAAATAAGTAGGCCCTACGGAAAACCGATTTACTGTGTTGATAATCATACTTCGAAGGGGGTGGTCAGCCCCCCCCCCCCCCCGCTGGAAATTTTGTGCCGATTTAAATGAGTTTTTCAAGCTGAATTCTGAAGAGTATATGGAACCTGTAACATATTCTTAAAAGCGGGATATAAAATTTTTACGTTTTTTTAATGTCTGGGACGGGACGCTCCAAAAATGCCCAAAATCGGAACATCTGGTAGGACCTAATCCTAGTCCCATGGGATGGAATAGATGAAATCACAAATAGATCTAGATAACCCTAAACAACTAATTTAAAAATAAAATATTTTAATTTTTCTCCTATTCAAGTGTTATTTGCCGAACTCTCGCAATGAAATAAGTAGGCCCTACGGAAAACTGATTTACTGTGTTGATAATCATACTTTGAAGGGGGTGGTCAGCCCCCCCCCCTATCTAAAATATGTTGGGAACAGAATTTTGATTTTCGAATTTGAATTTTTTTTATGCCCGTTCGAATTTTTCGAAAATTTAAAACTCTATATTTCGTGACCTTGACCTTCAATGACCTTGACATTTGAGATGTAGAATGTCCTTGACCTCAGCTGTCTATAGATGTGCTGATATTGTATGACAAATATTAACTTCCGGTTTTATAGCCCACCGAAATCTGACTATTTTGCAATTTTGGACGGTTATGTTACACTTTCGGGCTCTAATATTCGGATCGATCTGAAATTTACAGGATATAGATAGATACGCAACACAATTAAAAATATATCATCAAAATTTTTTGATCACTTCCGGTTTGGGCGAGGGGACTTCGTTTTTTTTTTCTCATTTCAGGCGACCCTACATCCCGTGTAATTCAAGAATGTAAGCAAAAACAGTATATAATTAGCTATACAAAATAATTTGCATCCCTCGAGAAGAAAAAAATTCCAATTGCTAGTTGCGCATGCGCCATTTTTCCGAGAATGGCAAATTTTCTTTAAAATTTAATTAGTCCATCATTTATTATCCGATTTGTATGATTTTGGTATCTATCAAAACCTTGCTCCCTTATCTAAAGGATGTTTGAAACAGAATTTTGATTTTCGAACTTAAATTTATTTTATGCCCGTTTGAATTTTTTGAAAATTTGAAATTCTATATCTTGTGACCTTCACCTTCAATGACCTTGAAATTTTCCATATAGAATGACCTCAGCTGTCTATAGATATGACAATATTGAATGAAAAATATCAACTTCTGGTTTTATAGCCAACCGAATTCTGACATTTTTGAAACTTTGAACGGCAATATTACATTTCCTTATGAACACATTGACTTGGGATTTTCTGTTTTATACTAGCCTCAAAACTCTTCAATAAAGGATATTTGCCAAAAGTGCAGAAGCATATTTTAAAAAAGCAAAATGAAATTTTACAACTCCAGTACTAACATGAAATATATTCATCCCACATCAATGTGGTATACATCATTGGACTCCAAATTAAATTGTCTCTTAAATGATATGCGACATGGTCGTTTTACCATGAAAATTCAAGCATTAATTTTAGATAAATTAACAAAATAAATAACAATTTTGGGTTTTTTATTTCATAAAATCTGTTTCAAATTGATCAGTCAGGGTGTTAAAGGCTGTTATATAACATGTCAGTAAAACTGGTGGTTTAAATTTTCACACCTACTTGTCAAATCACTGATCTGGGGAACAAATTAATCTGATTATGTAATTTCTTAAAATATTTCCATTCAAATCCAAAACATACATCAAGTTAAAGAAGTAAATTCGCTTGTCATTGATCAGTTCGAATTTTGTTCGTATCTTAAATAGAAATGATTTTATAAAAAAAATGTCAAATACAGTCATGTGAAGAGTAGCAGACATATAAGTCTTATAAAACACAGATGAACTATTGACCACTTTAGTCACGGTTCAACGCACACAGGTGGCGAAAGAGTAAATTAATCTAATGATATAATCTGATAACCCTAATAAAATTTATTTATTTTTTGTAAAATTTTTGCATACAAATTCAAAAAATATCTCTTTATAAAGCTGGGAATTAGCAAATTATCACATAGTTTGAATTTTCTCTCTATGTTAATTACAACCAAAATTACAAAATAATGTTTAAATTTGAATATAGAGAGTTTAAATTTCATGACAAATTGTCATCGTACTACCTACTTAAATTTTGGTTTGCAATTTATGTAAATATCCTACCGAAATCTTAGACATGTACAAAAATCTAATAAGGAACTGATAGTAGAAACTTATAGTAGAAAAAATTGCCTATATAGCGGAAAGTTTACGCTTACAATTGTAGGCTGAAAAGTACCGGAATTGAAAGCTAGCAGGTTAGAAGTTTCAAAATGTTCGAAATCCATGGGATAACGCATAGTTGCCACGCTCGGAGCTGTTCACAGTTCTAGTTTTAATATTGTTATTATAAAATATCTTAATGTATCTTTTTATGATTTGTGGACATTTTGACTTTTTTCTGTAGGCATTTTGACTTACTCTGCTTTAAGTTCAGTAAAATTGGTATGGAAATTAAGGTTTCTCCTGTTTTCAATGTACTGGTAATGATATATATTAATACTATAATAAACCAGTATTCTATATGGAAGACGGATGCGGCCACTGAAAATCTCGCGTTGTCGCCTTTAGAAATAAGGCGACAACACGACAACGCGACAACACGACAACGCGACAACGCGACAACGCGACAACACGACAACACGACAACACGACAACACGACAACACGACAACACGACAACACGACAACGCGACAACACGACAACGCGACAACACGAGACAAAATACATTGGAGTGAATAGGGGAGAAATCAACACAGAAAGGTGTGTTAAAATTCTCTCGTGTTGTCGCGTTCTCGCCCTTAATTTACTTCTTTTTTCTCGTGTTGTCGCACTGTCGTCCCTCGTGTTGTCGCGTTGTCGTGTTGTCGCGTTGTCGCGTTGTCGTGTTGTCGCCTCTTAATTCTGTCGTGTTCTCGCACTGTCGTGTTGTCGTTTTTACAGTTTTCTCGTGTTGTATTGTTGTCGTGCTGTCGCGTTGTCGTGTTGTCGCGTTGTCGCGTTCCGTTTTTTGAAGTGCGCAGACTCAATAAAAGCATGGTAGAAAAGTTGAAAATATCAAGCGTCTCTGCTGCAAAAAAAAAAAAAAGATTCTAAATTCTAACAGTAAGTAGATCTAGGCCTTATGGCCTATATTAGTTTTATCTTCACTGAATTCTAGGACCTCAATTCAATCACTTTCCCTTTCATAAGGAATTCACTGATAACTACTATAGTATTATAGAAAATGCACATGGGTCCCATATGTAGGATTAGTCCTACCAGATTTTCGGAAAGGCAAACCGGGACATAAAAATATTTTAATTTTTCTCCTATTCAAGTGTTATTTGCCGAACTCTCGCAATGAAATAAGTAGGCCCTACGGAAAACTGATTTACTGTGTTGATAATCATACTTCGAAGGGGGTGGTCAGCCCCCCCCCCCCCCCCCCCCGCTGGAAATTTTGTGCCGATTTAAATGAGTTTTTCAAGCTGAATTCTGAAGAGTATATGGAACCTGTAACATATTCTTAAAAGCGGGATATAAAATTTTTACGTTTTTTTAATGTCTGGGACGGGACGCTCCAAAAATGCCCAAAATCGGAACATCTGGTAGGACCTAATCCTAGTCCCATGGGATGGAATAGATGAAATCACAAATAGATCTAGATAACCCTAAACAACTAATTTAAAAGCATAGGTCTACAATGTCTTTAGGCCTAATAGTAATAGGGGAGACTAGGGAGATCTTGGCCATATGGGAGATGTGGACCACCTTCATATCTGGGTTTCTGTTAGAAGGTGAATTTCCAAATTTACACCATAGTTAACCCTTATAAATATATGTGTAAACACTAATCATTTTGTTTTGTTTAATTGTTTGGTAGACAGCTTTTAAAATATTGACATACTGGTAAGATTTTTTTCCCCTCTTGGTAAAATTTTTCACTTAAACATTTTTTCTATTTATTCTTAGATATTAATAGTTTGATCAGGAAAGAAATGATCTTTTCTTTAAGTTATTATTTGTTAAATTAAAGAAGGAGTTGCTTAAAATGAATTATGACATTTGACCGGGCTAGAAGTTTTGTATTTTGTATGGTAACCTAAGGGAGATCTTGGCCACATTGAGGTGGGAGACTTTGGTAATGGCCAAGATCTCCTACAAATGGCCTAGATCTCAATATTAATGCATTTTTTTATTCAAAACCATGATCTAGATACACCTAGATCATGAAACTTTCTTATCTATCAAAAGCGGTTTGGCCCATATCTCCCCGAGGTTGGCCATTGTCTCCCTGGTCGAGATCATAGCCACTTTTAACAGATTCAAGATTTCATTTGCCTGTAAGAGAGATTTTGAACAATCTTATTTTTTGTATTACACTGGTAATATAAATGAGATTATCATTGCAAAGAACTGTACATCAGTTGATGTAACTTGGCCGAGATCTCCCTAGTCTCCCCTAATTGTGTTAGTGATAAGTCGACAATCTAGCTTCCCCTGAAGTACTGAAGCAAGGTTTTCCAAGGTCAGCTCTATTTAATACATATCTATACCCTGCATAGGGCCAGGGGCATAGGCCTACATCAATGACATCATCCTATGTGCCATTTTAACTTTTCTTTGAATTAAAAAAAACAAAGGCATTCTGGCCTTTGCTTATCCTACTACTAGGCCCTAGTCTACAACAGTAGGCTAACCTATTTGGACATTAAAATAGATTGATAATGCAGAGCCAATCATACCAGTATCAACTATGACATCAACCATACCATCATCTATAGAATCAGCCATGGCATCAACCATACCATCACAATCAACAATGACTTTGATTATGCCTTCAACCTTACCATCACAATCAACCATACCATCATCTATAGAATCAGCCATGGCATCAACCATACCATCACAATCAACAATGACTTTGATTATGCCATCAACCTTACCATCACAATCAACCATACCATCATCTATAGAATCAGCCATGGCATCAACCATACCATCACAATCAACAATGACTTCGATTATGCCATC
>JAUJPP010000085.1:0-17094 GCA_030562195.1 Nipponacmea schrenckii
GCTGATGGTTGAGTGACCACCAAGGAGCTTGTGACAATCAATCCCCCAAAATGACTAATGATTAATTTTGATGGCTAAATTATATTGATGATCCAAATTAATCAAAATGACAAAACATGCCCTGTAAGATATCTTGTAATTTGTTACAGACATGAGAGGCCTACAGGTCCAGATGATCCGTTAGCAGACCAGAATATTCGAGACAGATTTTACGGCACCAATGATAAGTTGATAAAATGCAATCATGATATGCCTAAACTAGAACCACCAGAGGATAAAACTGTTACCACACTGTGTGAAGGAGGTTTAGGTGAAAAAGTTCCACAAGATGATTTAAAGTGAGTCGTTTTTGCGTGGCAAATAAAATTTGTCACGCTTTGTTTTCGTTCGGATTATTTTTTTTTGCGTGGCAAATAAAATTTGTCACGCTTTGTTTTCGTTCGGATTATTTCTTTTTTTTTGCGTGGCAAATAAAATTTGTCACGCTTTGTTTTCGTTCGGATTATTTTTTTTTTTTGCGTGGCAAATAAAATTTGTCACGCTTTGTTTTCGTTCGGATTATTTTTTTTTTTTTTTTTTTTTTTTTTTTTTTTGGGAAGCTCGCTAGCCCAAACGGAAAAAGATAGACTATTTCTGTTTTCACCAATGGTTTTTATATGGGCTGGAATCAAAAATGAATATCTAACATGTAATTTTCGCTAAACCGAAAGTGGCTAATTGCATAATATGCAAATAAGATTTCAAGCTAGCTCGGGCCCTAATAGTCGCATCGGTCTGAAATTTACAGGATATAGATAGATAGGCAGCGCAATTAAAACTACATCATCAAAATTTTTTGATCACTTCCGGTTTGGGCGTGGGGACTTCCGGTTTTTTCGTCTCATGTCTGGCGACCCTGCTTCCGATGTAATTCAAGATTCTAAACAAAATCAGTATATTTTAGCTATACTAAATGATTTTAATCCCCTGAGATGAAGAAAATTAAATTGAATGTTGCGCATGCACAGTTTTCAAAAATGGAAAATTTTCTTAAAAATTTAATAAGTCCGCCAATTATTAACCGATTTTTATGATTTTGGTGTTTATCGAAACCTTGATACTTTATCTAAAAAATGTTGGGAACAGAATTTTGATTTTCGAATTTGAATTTTTTTTTATGCCCGTTCGAATTTTTCGAAAATTTAAAACTCTATATCTCGTGACCTTGACCTTAAATGACCTTGACATTTGAGATGTAGAATGTCATTGACCTCAGCTGTCTATAGATGTGCTGATATTGCATGACAAATATTAACTTCCGGTTTTATAGCCCACCGAAATCTGACTATTTTGCAATTTTGGATGGTTATGTTACACTTTCGGGCTCTAATGTTCGGATCGATCTGAAATTTACAGGATATAGATAGATACGCAGCAAAATTAAAAATATATCATCAAAATTTTTTGATCACTTCCGGTTTGGGCGTGGGGACTTCCGTTTTTTTTTATCTCATTTCAGGCGACTCTACATCCCGTGTAATTCAAGAATGTAAGCAAAAACAGTACATTAGCTATACAAAATAATTTGCATCCCTCGAGAAGAAAAAAATTCCAATTGCTAATAAAATTTGTTTATATTTTTGTAAAATTTTTGCATACAAATTCAAAAAATATTTATAAAGCTGTGAATTAGCAAATTATCACATAGCTTGAATTTTCTCTCTATGTTAATTACAACCAAAGTTACAAAATAATGTTTAAATTTGAATATAGAGAGTTTAAATTTCATGACAAATTGACATCTTACTACCTACTTAAATTTTAGTTTGGAATTTATGTAAATATCCTACCGAAATCTTAGACATGTACAAAAATCTAATAAGGAACTGATAGTAGAAACTTATAGTAGAAAAAATTGCCTATATAGCGGAAAGTTTACGCTTACAATTGTAGGCTGAAAAGTACCGGAATTGAAAGCTAGCAGGTTAGAAGTTTCAAAATGTTCGAAATCCATGGGATAACGCATAGTTGCCACGCTCGGAGCTGTTCACAGTTCTAGTTTTTTTTTTGCGTGGCAAATAAAATTTGTCACGCTTTGTTTTCGTTCGGATTATTTTTTTTTTTTTTTTTTTTTTTGCAGTGCGTTCTTCGAACGCACTGCTTTGTTTTCGAAATGACTATTTTTTTTTTTTTGTCTCTCCCCAGCCATAACTGCAAATGTCTTACACAATCTGGCGTGATATTGTAACGTAATCTAGTGCTCGTTGTTGTTTAAATGTAAAATGACGCATTTTTGTTCAACCGGAAATGACGTAGAACGTCACAAATTTTATTTTTGTTTACTAACTCACGGCTCGTTTTTTTATCCAATCTGGTTCGGACTTTTTTTATTTACTACTTATAACTTAGATTTACATAATAGCAGTTTAAAAATTTTGAAATTTTTACTTTTGTTGCTGACTTTTGAATTTTAAAATTTAACACTTTTTCTAACTTTTGCAATTTTGATTAGATCGAAATCAAAATTTGCAGTTAGATAAACATTTTTCTTGTCAAGATAAATCTGTTTTCAAAATGTCGACATCACTTCCGGTTTCGGCGTCATACGTCGCTAAACTTCGAATTTTCACTTCCGGAATTCTAAAGATATTTAAATTTTTTTTTTTGCAATTAGTTACTATTAACCCATGATGATTTTATAATTAACAAAAATTGAACCGGAAGTAACAGATCAGTCGCCGTCATTAAACCACTTACTTTTGTAAAGTGAAAAATTGGGCCTTAGGGGTTAATCGGACAATTGTAATTTTGATGTCTATGTAATCTTCAATCGATTGCTAACAATTCTTAGGAAGCCGAATTTTGAATTTCGATTTAGCTTACCTTTCATTTCCGGGTCTTTTTTTTCACTCAGTGCCTAATTTTCCAACGTTCATATATCGTGACCTTGACCTTTCGTGACCATGTGACCTGCACAAAAGTTGTTGCCCTTGTCGAGATCTATCCATTGATGTCTTCATTTGTGTTGTGCAATGTCAACTTCCGGTTTTACAGCCATTTGAAAATTGCACTTTTTAACTTCGAAGAGCTCTGTCACGTGACCTAATTTACATACGTCAAAATTTCTTTTATGTCCTTATTACGCGTAATTTATTCTTTCCAATGATGTATAACACTTTATATTTTGATCAAAATTGCGCTTTTTAATATTTGAAAATTTTCTTTTTAGTTCTATATTAATTGTGCGTGATTTATGAAAAAGCACGTGTTTTTTTTAAATTTACGTCTTATTTTTTCACAAAAATTGGTAGGCAAAAAATTATCATTAAAGATTCCGATAAAACATTTTCCGAAATTAGCCGGAAACGTCCGAAAATGACCAAAAAATGTAGAAAATCACAGAAATCGGAATTTTCTGACTTCCGTTTGAAAGTTCATAACTTTTGAACTCTACCATATGCATACTTTTGATCTCAAAACAACATCACCAGAGAGGCACTGGACTGGAATCCCCAAGGGCATAGAAGACAAGGACGACCTTTACATAGTTTGAAAAGAACAAGACTGAAAGAGCTAGGAAGGATTGGCAAGACCTGGAATGAAGCAAAAAGAACAGCTCATAACAGAGTGAGATGGAGAGCGTCTGTAGCAGCCCTATTCTCCGCAAGGAACGAAGAGAACTAACTTACTAATATGCATCCTTTATTTTTCTGCACAATCATCTTCATTGGCTAAAGGTTCATATGATACCTTAATTTCTAATTTTAGTAAAGAACATTTGGATTAATAGGGATCCAAAAATTGGTAATTTGCATATTTCTCGTATCTTCAGATGGTTATATCTCATGAACAAGACTCTTGGCAACATTCTAATTGACATTATTATGATGTGATTTTCATCAGCTTTCTAACAATATCTTTATTTTAGCTATAGACCGAAAACTGATGAAAATACGCCTAGTAGAAAATAAACGATTTTAACATTCATATTTTTTTATATTTAGTTCTATTTAACTTAAAAACAAAATTCGAACAGATTTATAATGTGCAAATTCCCAGCTTTCAAACAATATATAAATCAATATGTATAAATAAAAATTGCGAAAAGTTTAAGAATAAAATTACACTCTAATTAAACAGATATAAATGCAACAGGTCATAAAGTCTGATTAATTTCTTATCTTTTGGTCAAGACACAAATTTTGACATTTCCAGTTAAAGTAATCCAACCAATCAAAACAAGTCTTTAGACTTTGTGGGCGTGGTTAAGCCCAGATATTTTACATCACTGTGTGTATTTTTCTTTCAATCGAAATAGGGTCTCGGAGGATCAGTCAATATGTGTTATTTTGATGTACATGTATATAGAATCTATAACCGATTGCCGAAATTTATATGGAAACTGATTTTTGAATTTTTAATTTGATTTTGATTTTTTTACGATTAAAAATTATAAAAACTTCGAAGGTGTATATTGTGACGTTGACCTGTGGCGATCTTTATACCTGTACAAATGTGATACGTTCTATCCAATGACATATTAAGCTTTATAGCAAAATGTAAACTTTCGGTTTATCGGCATTTAAAAATTGCGAATTTTTCCTATAAAACGGTCAATTCAATATTTTTGACATTTCCAGTTGAAGTTTCCAAAACAAGTCATTGGACTTTGTGGGCGTGGTTAAGCCCAGATATTTTTACATCACAAACTTTGAAGATTGTCAGTCTATTAACAAGCTCAAATGTCACGTGTTAAATCATGAATAAATCATCTCTCCAAATAAATCTACATTCTATCCTTAAATGACAGCCAGGAGACCAACAAATTCTAAATAGCTCGAAAGCTATAAATAAAGCCGATTTTTGAATTGTTATTTTGATTTTAATTTTTTTACGATTAAAAATTAATCCAGTTAAAATGATTCAAAGATATTATATATCTTAAATAAAAGGAATGATTGTTCATTTCTCGTTGTGGGCGATGTATGATATGGAATATTTGGAAGGAAATGACAACCTTTAGAACTTTAAATGATATTCTCTTTGGCAAAAATAATGTACAGTTGAGAGGACTAGTGGTATAAGGGACGGAACTCAATAAAATACTCTCTTAAAGATGTAAAGCCGCGCTGTTAATTTGATGGCTCTATGTTATACCATGGCAACTTGCCACAAATTGCAGGATCTAATGTTCCTACTACACCTAAAGTAAGATTGATAAATAAATAAATAAACAAATTAAAAGTATCAACGATCTGGAAAGTTAATTTAATCCGAGATCAATTTGTAATCATAAATAAGGTGTTATGTCCCTTAGACCACAAATTTGTTTTTTCGACGTTTTGTTTCACACACTAATTAAACAGATATAAATGTTACAAGAAGAGTTAAGAAGATAATGTAACAGGTCATAAAGTCAAATTGTGTTAATTTCTTATCGTTTGGTCAAGACAAATTTTGACATTTCCAGTTTAAGTATCGCAACCAATCAAAACAAGTCTATTTTACGTTCTATTTTAAATGACAGCCAGGAGATATAACAAATTCTAAATATCTCGGAAGCTGCACAATTGTTACAAACAGGTCTAGTTATTATTATGGAATTGGATATTATAAATGCCTTGGTACCGTCTAACGGTTCTAGTATTTTTTTATATTTAGTTCTATTTAACTTAAAAACAAAATTCGAACAGATTTATAATGTGCAAATTCCCAGCTTTCAAGCAATATATAAATCAATATGTATAAATAAAAACTGCGAAAAGTTTAAGAATAAAATTACACTCTAATTAAACAGATATAAATGAAACAGGTCATAAAGTCTGATTGTGTTAATTTCTTATCTTTTGGTCAAGACACAAATTTTGACATTTCCAGTTATCCCAACCAATCAAAACAAGTCATTAGACTTTGTGGGCGTGGTTAACCCCAGATATTATACATCACTGTGTGTATTTTTTTTTCAATCGAAAATAGGGTCTCGGAGGATCAGTCAATATGTGTTATTTTGATGTACATGTATATAGAATCCATAACCGATTGCCGAAAAAAAAAAAAAAAAAAAAAGAAATTTACATGGAAACTGATTTTTGAATTTTTAAAATTTTATTTTTTTTTTTTTACGATTAAAAATTATAAAAACTTCGAAGGTGTATATTGTGACGTTGATCTTACCTGTACAAATGTGATACGTTCTATCCAAAGACATATTAAGCTTTATAGCAAAATGTAAACTTTCGGTTTGTCGGCATTTAAAAATTTCAAATTTTTCCTATAAAACGGTCAATTCACAAATTTTGACATTTCCAGTTGAAGTTCCAACACAAGTCATTGGACTTTGTGGGCGTGGTTAAGCCCCGATATATTTACATCACAAACCTTAATGATTGCCAGTCTATTAACAAGCTCAAATGTCACGTGTTAAATCATGAATAAATCATCTCTCCAAATAAATGCAAAATCAATCTACATTCTATCCTTAAATGACAGCCAGGAGACCAACAAATTCTAAATAGCTCGAAAGCTGCAGAACTGTTACAAACAGGTCTAGTTATTCTTTCCGATGGTGTATAACACTTGATATTTGATCCAAATTGCACGTTTAAAATTTGCCAATTTTGTAATTTCTTCTATACTAACTGTGTTTTTTTCTTTAAATCGAAATAGGGTCTCGGAGGTTAATTCAATTTGTGTTATTTTGATGTACATGTATATAGAATCTATACCGATTGCCGAAATATATATGGAAACCGATTTTTGAATTGTTATTTTGATTTTATTTTTTTTACGATTAAAAAATTTAAACCAGTTAGAATGATTCAAAGATATTATATATCTTAAATAAAAGGAATGATTGTTCATTTCTCGTTGTGGGCGATGTATGATATGGAATATTTGGAAGGAAATTACAAACTTTAGAATTTTAAATGATATTCTCTTGAGCAAAAATAATGTACAGTTGAGTGGAATAGTGGTATAAGGGACGGAACTCTATAAAATACTCTCTTAAAGATGTAAAGCCGCGCTGTTAATTTGATGTCTCTATGTTATACCATGGAAACTTGCCACAAATTGCGGGATCTAATGTTCCTACTACACCTAAATTAAGATTGATAAATAAATAAATAAACAAATTAACAAGTATCAACGATCTGGAAAGTTAATGAAATCCGATATCAATTTGTAATCTCAAATAAAGTGTTATGTCCCACAAATTTGTTTGTTCGACGTTTTGTTTTACACACTAATTAAACAGATATAAATGTTACAAGAAGAGTTAAGAAGATTATGTAACAGGTCATAAAGTCAAATTGTGTTAATTTCTTATCGTTTGGTCAAGACACAAATTTTGACATTTCCAGTTGAAGTATCGCAACCAATTAAAAAAAGTCATTATACTGAGTAGGCGTAGTTCTTTTTTAAATGACAGCCAGGAGATATAACAAATTCTAAATATCTCGGAAGCTGCACAACTGTTACAAACAGGTTATATTAAATTATAATAGTTATTATTATGGAATTGGATATTATAAATGCAACGTTTCACCCATGCAATAGAAGGGACGCGCACTGCCTTGGTACCGTCTAACGGTTCTAGTTACGTATTTCGACTTTGGCGAAAACGTATTGTAATCGTTCGGATTATTACGTATTTCGACTTTGGCGAAAACGTATTGTAATCGTTCGGATTATTACGTATTTCGACTTTGGCGAAAACGTATTGTAATCGTTCGGATTATTTTATTTTATTTTTTTTTTTTTTTTGTAATTCTTGGATGAGTTTGCAGACAAACTGGTAAAAGGTGCAGAAATTCTAAAACTACAGTTGATCTTAGAATGATTTCTATTATCAAATAAAACAAAACCGGAAGTTCTATCTCTGACAGGAAGTGAGAACCGGAAGTTCAGGTTTTTTTGCTTTAGCAAGTTTATTTTCAGTTCGATTTTGACCGGATTTTCAGATTTGAAAACTTCAATGTATTTGTCAACTAACAATTATAGGTTTTATGCAATTAGGTTAAATATTTTACCCACGATTTGCAATTCAATATTCAAGGGTCATCGGCAAAAATTTCAGACCGTGATTTCTCCTTTAATATAAATGGTAAAATTTTGAAACTTTACCCTTTGATAGGCGATATGTTTATAATTTTTGAAAAAATGTGAAAATAAAAATTCCACTTCCGGTTTAGCCTCAAATGACGTAATTACGTAACTTCCGGTCTATAACTGCTAGGTGAAAAGTGAAAACTGTTTTATAAATAACTTGTCAATAGTAATTGATTTGACCTAAATAATTAGGTCAAGCTGCCATATCGGCCGCCATTTTGAATTTTCGTTACAATTCTTAAATCCGAAATTCAGACACTACTGATAGACCGATTTTGATGAAATTTAGCACATAGATACAATGAATCATTATCTACCTTTTCTTGGAGACCGATTTTCAAATTTCGTATTTTCTTTCGAATTATTTAAATTTCGATTTTTTCAAAATTAGGTCACTTTAACGGGTACGGAAGGTGTGACCCACTTAATCTATGACCTTGAAAATTAGGTCAAATAATATTCAATATATTGTCTACGAGTAGATATTTTTTAATTTGGCTTACTTAAAAAATTCATAGAGATAAGTGTACTTAAAGACAGCAAAAATTGATAATTTTCATATTTTTTGCCATCATTAACCGTTACGGAAGGTGTGACCTAATTATTTTATGACTTTGAAAACTAGGTCAAATGATATTCAATATATTGTCTAGATGTAGGTAATTGCAAATTTAGCCTACATAATATTTTAAGGCTCTCGAAATACGTTCATAATTGTAAGCAATTCTAGTTTTATTTTTTTTTTTTTTTTTTGTAATTCTTGGATGAGTTTGCAGACAAACTGGTAAAAGGTGCAGAAATTCTAAATCTACAGTTGATCTTAGAATGATTTCTATTATCAAATAAAACAAAAACGGAAGTTCTATCTCTGACAGGAAGTGAGAACCGGAAGTTGAGGTTTTTTTGTTTTAGCAAGTTTATTTTCAGTTCGATTTTGACCGGATTTTCAGATTTGAAAACTTCAATGTATTTGTCAACTAACAATTATAGGTTTTATGCAATAAGGTTAAATATTTTACCCACGATTTGCAATTCAATATTCAAGGGTCATCGGCAAAAATTTCAGACCGTGATTTCTCCTTTAATATAAATGGTAAAATTTTGAAACTTTACCAGTTGATAGGCGATATGATTATAATTTTTTTAAAAAATGTGAAAAAAAAATTCTACTTCCGGTTTAGCCTCAAATGACGTAATTACGTAACATCCGGTCTATAACTGCTAGGTGAAAAGTGAAAACTGTTTTATAAATAACTTGTCAATAGTAATTGATTTGACCTAAATAATTAGGTCAAGCTGCCATATCGGCCGCCATTTTGAATTTTTGTTACAATTCTTAAATCCGAAATTCAGACACTACTGATAGACCGATTTTTATGAAATTTAGCACATAGATACAATGGATCATTATCTACCTTTTCTTGGAGACCGATTTTTAAATTTCGTATTTTCTTTCGAATTATTCAAATTTCGATTTTTTCAACATTAGGTCACTTTAACGGCTACGGAAGGTGTGACCCACTTAATCATTGACCTTGAAAATTAGGTCAAATAATATTCAATATATTTTCTACGAGTAGATATTTTTTAATTTGGCTTACTTAAAAAATTCATAGAGATAAGTGTACTTAAATACAGCAAAAATTGATAATTTTCATATTTTCGCCATCATTAACCGTTACGGAAGCTGTGACCTATTTATTTTATGACTTTGAAAACTAGGTCAAATGGTATTCAATATATTGTCTAGATGTAGGTAATTGCAAATTTAGCCTACATAATATTTTAAGGCTCTCGAAATACGTTCATAATTGTAAGCAATTCTAGTTTTTTTTTTTTTTTTTTTTGTAATTCTTGGATGAGTTTGCAGACAAACTGGTAAAAGGTGCAGAAATTCTAAATCTACAGTTGATCTTAGAATGATTTCTATTATCAAATAAAACAAAACCGGAAGTTTTTATCTCTGACAGGAAGTGAGAACCGGAAGTTCAGGTATTTTTGCTTTAGCAAGTTTATTTTCAGTTCGATTTTGACCGGATTTTCAGATTTGAAAACTTCAATGTATTTGTCAACTAACAATTATAGGTTTTATGCAATTAGGTTAAATATTATACCCACGATTTGCAATTCAATATTCAAGGGTCAAACGGCAAAAATTTCAGACCGTGATTTCTCCTTTAATATAAATGGTAAAATTTTGAAACTTTACCAGTTGATAGGCGATATGTTTATAATTTTTGAAAAAATGTGAAAAAAAAATTCCACTTCCGGTTTAGCCTCAAATGACGTAATTACGTAACTTCCGGTCTATAACTGCTAGGTGAAAAGTGAAAAATGTTTTATAAATAACTTGTCAATAGTAATTGATTTGACCTAAATAATTAGGTCAAGCTGCCATATCGGCCGCCATTTTGAATTTTCGTTACAATTCTTAAATCCGAAATTCAGACACTACTGATAGACCGATTTTGATGAAATTTAGCACATAGATACAATGGAACATTATCTACCTTTTCTTGGAGACCGATTTTCAAATTTCGTATTTTCTTTCGAATTATTTAAATTTCGATTTTTTCAAAATTAGGTCACTTTAACGGGTACGGAAGGTGTGACCCACTTAATCTATGACCTTGAAAATTAGGTCAAATAATATTCAATATATTGTCTACGAGTAGATATTTTTTAATTTGGCTTACTTAAAAAATTCATAGAGATAAGTGTACTTAAATACAGCAAAAATTGATAATTTTCATATTTTCGCCATCATTAACCGTTACGGAAGGTGTGACCTAATTATTTTATGACTTTGAAAACTAGGTCAAATGATATTCAATATATTGTCTAGATGTAGGTAATTGCAACTTTAGCCTATATAATATTTTAAGGCTCTCGAAATACGTTCATAATTGTAAGCAATTCTAGTTTTATTTTTTTTTTTTTTTTTTTTTTTTTTTTAATTCTTGGATGAGTTTGCAGACAAACTGGTAAAAGGTGCAGAAATTCTAAATCTACAGTTGATCTTAGAATGATTTCTATTATCAAATAAAACAAAACCGGAAGTTCTATCTCTGACAGGAAGTGAGAACCGGGAAATTCAGGTTTTTTTGCTTTAGCAAGTTTATTTTCAGTTCGATTTTTACCGGATTTTCAGATTTGAAAACTTCAATGTATTTGTCAACTAACAATTATAGGTTTTTTGCAATTAGGTTAAATATTTTACCCACGATTTGCAATTCAATATTCAAGGGTCATCGGCAAAAATTTCAGACCGTGATTTCTCCTTTAATATAAATGGTAAAATTTTTAAACTTTACCAGTTGATAGGCGATATGTTTATAATTTTTGAAAAAATGTGAAAAAGAAAATTCCACTTCCGGTTTAGCCTCAAATGACGTAATTACGTAACTTCCGGTCTATAACTGCTAGGTGAAAAGTGAAAACTGTTTTATAAATAACTTGTCAATAGTAATTGATTTGACCTAAATAATTAGGTCAAGCTGCCATATCGGCCGCCATTTTTAATTTTCGTTACAATTCTTAAATCCGAAATTCAGACACTACTGATAGACCGATTTTGATGAAATTTAGCACATAGATACAATGGATCATTATCTACCTTTTCTTGGAGACCGATTTTCAAATTTCGTATTTTCTTTCGAATTATTTAAATTTCGATTTTTTCAAAATTAGGTCACTTTAACGGGTACGGAAGGTGTGACCCACTTAATCTATGACCTTAAAAATTAGGGCAAATAATATTCAATATATTGTCTACGAGTAGATATTTTTTAATTTGGCTTACTTAAAAAAATTTATAGAGATAAGTGTACTTAAAAAACAGCAAAAATTGATAATTTTCATATTTTCGCCATCATTAACCGTTACGGAAGGTGTGACCTAATTATTTTATGACTTTGAAAACTAGGTCAAATGATATTCAATATATTGTCTAGATGTAGGTAATTGCAAATTTAGCCTACATAATATTTTAAGGCTCTCGAAATACGTTCATAATTGTAAGCAATTCTAGTTTTTTTTTTTTTTTTTTTTTTGGGAAGCTCGCTAGCCCAAACGGAAAAAGATAGACTATTTCTGTTTTCACCAATGGTTTTTATATGGACTGGAATCAAAAATGAATATCTAACATGAAATTTTCGCTAACCCAAAAGTGGCTAATTGCATAATATGCAAATAAGATTTCAAGCTAGCTCGGGCCCTAATAGTCGCATCGGTCTGAAATTTACAGGATATAGATAGATAGGCAGCGCAATTAAAAAATACATCATCAACATTTTTTGTTTGATCACTTCCGGTTTGGGCGTGGGGACTTCCGGTTTTTTCGTCTCATGTCGGGCGACCCTGCTTCCCATGTAATTCAAGATTCTAAACAAAAACAGTATATTTTAGCTATACTAAATGATTTTAATCCCCTGAGATGAAGAAAAATTAAAATTTGGGTGTTGCGCATGCGCAGTTTTCAAAAATGGCAAATTTTCTTAAAAATTTAATAAGTCCGCCAATTATTAACCGATTTTTATGATTTTGGTGTCTATCGAATCCTTGATACTTTATCTAAAAAATGTTGGGAACAGAATTTTGATTTTCGAATTTGAATTTTTTTTATGCCTGTTCGAATTTTTCGAAAATTTAAAACTCTATATCTCGTGACCTTGACCATCAATGACCTTGACATTTGAGTTGTAGAATGTCCTTGACCTCAGCTGTCTATAGATGTGCTGATATTGCATGACAAATTTTAACTTCCGGTTTTATAGCCCACCGAAATCTGACTATTTTGCAATTTTGGACGGTTATGTTACACTTTCGGGCTCTAATGTTCGGATCGATCTGAAATTTACAGGATATAGATAGATACACAACACAATTAGAAATATATCATCAAAATTTTTTATAATGTGCAAATTCCCAGCTTTCAAGCAATATATAAATCATTATGTATAAATAAAAATTGCGAAAAGTTTAAGAATAAAATTACACTCTAATTAAACAGATATAAATGCAACAGGTCATAAAATCTGATTGTGTTAATTTCTTATCTTTTGGTCAAGACACAAATTTTGACATTTCCAGTTAAAGTATCCCCAACCAATCAAAACTAGTCATTAGACTTTGTGGGCGTGGTTAAACCCAGATATTTTACATCACTGTGTGTATTTTTCTTTCAATTGAAATAGGGTCTCGGAGGATCAGTCAATATGTGTTATTTTGATGGACATGTATATAGAATCTATAACCGATTGCCGAAATTTATATGGAAACTGATTTTTGAATTTTTAATTTGATTTTGATTTAATTACGATTAAAAATTATAAAAACTTCGAAGGTGTATATTGTGACGTTGACCTTTGGCGATCTTTATACCTGTACATATGTGATACGTTCTATCCAATGACATATTAAGCTTTATAGCAAAATGTAAACTTTCGGTTTATCGGCATTTAAAAATTGTGAATTTTTCCTATAAAACGGTCAATTCACAAATTTTGACATTTCCAGTTGAAGTTTCCAAAACAAGTCAATGGACTTTGTGGGCGTGGTTAAGCCCAGATATTTTTACATCACAAACCTTAATGATTGCCAGTCTATTAACAAGCTCAAATGTCACGTGTTAAATCATGAATAAATCATCTCTCCCAATAATCGCAAAATCAATCTACATCCTTAAATGACAGCCAGGAGACCAACAAATTCTAAATAGCCCGAAAGCTGCAGAACTGTTACAAACAGGTCTAGTTATTCTTTCCAATGGTGTATAACACTTGATTTTTGATCAAAATTGCACGTTTTAAATTTGCAAATTTTGTAATTTCTTCTATACTAACTCTTTAAATCGAAATAGGGTCTCGGAAGATAATTCAATTTGTGTTATTTTGATGTACATGTATATAGAATCTATTGCCGAAATATATATGGAAACCGATTTTTGAATTGTTATTTTGATTTTGATTTTTTTCGATTAAAAATTAATCCAGTTAAAATGATTCAAAGATATTATATATCTTAAATAAAAGGAATGATTGTTCATTTCTCGTTGTGGACGATGTATGATATGGAATATTTGGAAGGAAATGATAACCTTTAGAATTTTAAATGATATTCTCTTAAGCAAAAATAATGTACAGTTGAGAGGACTAGTGGTATAAGGGACGCAACTCTATAAAATACTCTCTTAAAGATGTAAAGCCGCGCTGTTAATTTGATGGCTCTATGTTATACCATGGCAACTTGCCACAAATTGCAGGATCTAATGTTCCTACTACACCTAAATTAAGATTGATAAATAAATAAACAAATTAAAAGTATCAACGATCTGGAAAGTTAATTTAATCCGAGATCAATTTGTATTCTCAAATAAGGTGTTATGTCCCTTTATGACCACAAATTTGTGGTCGACGTTTTGTTGTACACACTAATTAAACAGATATAAATGTTACAAGAAGAGTTAAGAAGATAATGCAACAGGGCAAAAAGTCAAATTGTGTTAATTTCTTATCGTTTGGTCAAGACAAATTTTGACATTTCCAGTTTAAGTATCGCAACCAATCAAAATAAGTCATTATACTGAGTAGGCGTGATTACGTTCTATTTTAAATGACAGCCAGGAGATATAACACATTCTAAATATCTCGGAAGCTGCACAATTGTTACAAACAGGTCTAGTTATTATTATGGAATTGGATATTATAAATGCAACGTTTCACCCATGCAATAGAAGGGACGCGCACTGCCTTGGTACCGTCTAACGGTTCTAGTTTTTTTTTTTTTTGTAATTCTTGGATGAGTTTGCAGACAAACTGGTAAAAGGTGCAGAAATTCTAAATCTACAGTTGATCTTAGAATGATTTCTATTATCAAATAAAACAAAAACGGAAGTTCTATCTCTGACAGGAAGTGAGAACCGGAAGTTGAGGTTTTTTTTTGTTTTAGCAAGTTTATTTTCAGTTCGATTTTGACCGGATTTTCAGATTTGAAAACTTCAATGTATTTGTCAACTAACAATTATAGGTTTTATGCAATAAGGTTAAATATTTTACCCACGATTTGCAATTCAATATTCAAGGGTCATCGGCAAAAATTTCAGACCGTGATTTCTCCTTTAATATAAATGGTAAAATTTTGAAACTTTACCAGTTGATAGGCGATATGATTATAATTTTTGAAAAAATGTGAAAAAAAAATTCTACTTCCGGTTTAGCCTCAAATGACGTAATTACGTAACATCCGGTCTATAACTGCTAGGTGAAAAGTGAAAACTGTTTTATAAATAACTTGTCAATAGTAATTGATTTGACCTAAATAATTAGGTCAAGCTGCCATATCGGCCGCCATTTTGAATTTTTGTTACAATTCTTAAATCCGAAATTCAGACACTACTGATAGACCGATTTTGATGAAATTTAGCACATAGATACAATGGATCATTATCTACCTTTTCTTGGAGACCGATTTTTAAATTTCGTATTTTCTTTCGAATTATTTAAATTTCGATTTTTTCAAAATTAGGTCACTTTAACGGCTACGGAAGGTGTGACCCACTTAATCATTGACCTTGAAAATTAGGTCAAATAATATTCAATATATTGTCTACGAGTAGATATTTTTTAATTTGGCTTACTTAAAAAATTCATAGAGATAAGTGTACTTAAATACAGCAAAAATTGATAATTTTCATATTTTCGCCATCATTAACCGTTACGGAAGGTGTGACCTAATTATTTTATGACTTTGAAAACTAGGTCAAATGATATTCAATATATTGTCTAGATGTAGGTAATTGCAACTTTAGCCTATATAATATTTTAAGGCTCTCGAAATACGTTCATAATTGTAAGCAATTCTAGTTTTATTTTTTTTTTTTTGCAGTGCGTTCATCGAACGCACTGCTTTGTTTTCGAAATGTTTTTTTTTTTTTTTTTTTTTCGAATTCTTCCCAGAGCGCCCAGCCAAAACTACAT
The DNA here is from genome assembly GCA_030562195.1 of Nipponacmea schrenckii. Taxonomy (NCBI): domain Eukaryota; kingdom Metazoa; phylum Mollusca; class Gastropoda; family Lottiidae; genus Nipponacmea; species Nipponacmea schrenckii. The sequence goes on from JAUJPP010000085.1 coordinate 16,065, forward strand.
ATGTTATGAATTCACTCTTTTGACTTCCTTGTAGAACCTGTGAAAGTAATTTTAATGAATGTATTTTGATGCATTTTTTTCTAACAGGAAATGACGTAGCGCATCCTTAAGTTTTTCTTTGTTTTTCGATTTGCGGCTTTATTTTTGACCCGATTTTGATCGTTCTCTTTTAGGTAACTACATTGAACTTAGTTCTAAAAGATAGCAATTTAAGAAATTGACTTTTCCCAACTTTGTCGCTGACAATTTGAATTTTAAATTTTAAGCATTTTCTAACTTCTACAATTTTCTTTCGATCAATCTGAAAACTTACAGATATATCGACATTTAAATTACAATGTATAACTTATTTTCAAAATTTCGATATCACTTCCGGTTTTGACGTTATTTGCTGTTAAAGTGAAAAATGCTAACTTCCGGAATATTAAAGATATTTGAAAAACTTTTTTTGCAATTACCTACAATTGTCTATCTTATGATGCTAAATTAAGAAAATCTGAACCGGAAGTAACGAATCGGCCGCCATCTTGATATGATTAAGTTTTGTTAACTCTCAATAAGTTCTCAGGGTCAAATCCAATTTGCATAATTTTAGATTTTCTAAAAACATCCATCGATTGCGCAAAAAAGTATGGGAAGGGTTTTTTGAATTTCGCTTTTGCTTTTCTTTTATTTCCGATGGAAAATTTTTAGAAATTGTCAAAACTTTCAAGGTTCATATTTCGCAACCTTGACCTTTGGTGACCTTTTGACCTGAACAAAAGTTGTTGCCCTTGATTATATCTACCCAATGGTATCTTCAGTGTTGTTGTCCGATGTTTACTTCCGGTTTTGCAGCCAATTGAATATCACGAGTTTTAACTTTAAAGAGCTCTATCATGTGACCTAATATCGATAAGTCAGATTTTCTCACATATTCTTCTAACGTTTAATGTCATCTTTCCATTAATATATCACACTTGGTATTTTTATCAAAATTGCGCGTTTAAAAATTTCAAAATTCTGTAATTTCTTCTATGCTAACTGTGCG
>JAUJPP010000906.1:0-10193 GCA_030562195.1 Nipponacmea schrenckii
ATGGAACATGGGCAGTCTCTAAAAAGGATGCTAAGTTTATAAATAAGTAACCACAAGTGGTCATTGACAAAGCCATTGTTTAGGCAATCATCTATCAATCTATCTTTACCTAAGATATTTCTTGCCAGAATCAGAAATATATTCTAGGCCATTATACTTACTGGTTCATTTGATTTTTTTCTTCACAGCCACATTCTTATTAATAATTTCTGAACTAAAAGAATTTTAAGAATTCCATAACAGGTTTCTCTCTGTGTTGAAAGGTTGAAGTTAAGAGTATTTATATAATTAAGTTAAATTGTTCAGTAACAGCCTTGATAATGTAAAAAAGATTAGGTGAATATAAAAGAAAAGTGAAAGTAGAATAACAGGTCCTGACCCAAGGTTATGTTGGGTAGTTAAGTACAAATGATGTAAATATACAGTTATAACTTTCAAAACAAACTTGGTATCTAAGGTGTGAAAAAGGTAGTTTATGTTTTGTATAAAGATATTTAGCAGGAGTGCGTTTTATTTGAATAATGATACAGTGAAAATCAAATTCATTAAAGGGGCCCAGGCTTAATTTTTAGGGGTCGTTTTGGGCCTTTGTTACATTTAAACAGTCCTCAGAAATATTCAAGCTCTGAGAAAATCGCAAAATACCTTGAAATATACCTCAAACAAAAAATTTCACTTTTCATTTTTTTTCCGTGCTGTACGCGGCTGGTCTCCAGTCAGTCTGAAAATTTTGTGTCCTGTTGACAAAGTCTACAATTGAAAAATGCGTTGTAGTCTATTTATATAGATGACCACTATTGCACGACGGGAAGGATAATTCTTTGATTAACAAGACGAACCGTTTTCCAATATGGCGGGACGTTCGTAATTTCTTAAGTCATTATGATTCTTCAAACACGGATAATTATGGATACACATGGATTTGAAGGCTCAAATTTCAAAGGTAAGCTCTGTGGACTATTTCTGATTAGCTAACCAAAAGAATTCATGTGTTTGAGGCTGTCGGATGATTGTCCGAAACAAATAAAGCCTGGTCCCCTTTAAAATATGAATGCTTATATATACCATATTTATCTAGCAGACTCTAATATATGATAAAGTTTGGGATAAACTTTAAGATCAATATTAAAGAGATAATAGGTCTTAGAATGAACATGAAATTTGAAAATTTTAAACCTGGCCAATAAGGGCAGATATTCATCAGTAAATATACCTGCTGCCATAAATCACATAAAAATAATAAATATCCAATAAACTAAGTAATTATCTATAAAGATGCATTTAATTATTGAAAAGGGCTTAATAAATTAATGAAGTGTTTTTCAAAAATGACTTTAACACCTATAAATATTCTACATGATTCTTACAGAACGTTACACATAAAAGCAGACTGGTACATTTAAATAACGGATGTTTTTGCACTTGCACTTCCAGACTTACTTCTTGAATGAAGCTCAGAATTTCAAGTGATTTGAATATTATCAAATATTGTCATGTGGTATTGCCATTAAGTGTATAAAGGTGTAAAGGTTATCTGACATCAGTTAAGTCTTTTCTGATTTCGTTGGGTGGCTCAGTTGGTTAGAGGCTTTCTCCTCTAACCTGAAGGGCCTGGGTTATCCTGATTCAAATCAAGGTCGAGATTGACCTTCAGATTTTATTTTTCAGTCCGGTTACCACTTGTCAGTGATGCAGACCAGAGGGACTGACATGGAAAAAGCGTCCAGTTGTTCAGATGGGTAAATAAACCGAGGTCCCATGTGTTACAGGCTGTGCACGTTAACAATTCCAAACAGTTGGAAATCGAAAAAAACAGGCCAATGCTGCTGTCCTGGCAACATAGCACACTGCATGGCGTTGCCGTCTTCATTAGCCCATAAGGTGCAGAAAAGCAGGACGTAAAACTCCATTCATTTCATTTCTGATTTCCTTGATCACACACATAAAGTGTGCTATTTTTTTTCAAAAGACCTTGCCAGTCTCTGATTAGATGATTCATGGTTTAAAGAAATTTAATCAAGTTATCAGTGTTTCACAGATGATGTACCGTTCACCACTACTGCACATTTATAAATAGTTTATATATACCACTAGCTTCCATTGATATTATGGGTGGTTGAAATTCCAAAGATCATTGAAGTCAGGTAAACTATTTAACTTAAGTATTTAAATAGTGTACATGTACAAATTCACTTGACTTTGTTAATTGTAAGTTAAATTTTGAGGACTACCCTACGTTAAACAAACTTCCGTATTCCGTGCATGTCTGCATTTTTTACAAATTCACTCAATTTGTACAAGTGTGAAAACAAAAGTAAGAAGATGCAATTAAATGAAGATTTTAAGAGAAAATACCAATTGGATATGACACTGGTTAAGTTTTTTATGCAAGGTTATGTTGTTCCTTCTAATTAATAATGAATAAGTATGTCTAAGTTTAAGTAGGTTATTGAAGGTTATAATAGGGTAGGCTTACACCTGTTGAAGGTTTAAATTCTATTCACCACTAACCACCTGTCTTCAGTTGCTCTATTTAAACCATTCTGCCTATTGTTATTTTAATCCTTTATGATAGAATTCAATAGAAATTCACTTTAAAGGGAAATTCTTAAGAACTGGTTTTCTTGACAATATATACATATATCCTTATAAGACATTTAGAAGTAGATTCGAGGATGTTGAGCTGGAACATGATGACTATATAATGATTTTTGTTTGACAGTGACAATTAGTTCATTAAAAAGCAATACTAATTGTTTGGTAGATGCTTTCTCTTGACAAAAGTAGAAAATAATTGCAGTGCGTTCATCGAACGCACTGCTTTGTTTTCGAAATGTTTTTTTTTTTTTTTTTTTTTTTTTTTTCGAATTCTGGTCAGAGCGCCCAGCCAAAACTGCACATGCCACGCACATTCTGTTAACATTTCTCCCGAAAATGCCGCGAGAGTAAATCTGATGAATGTATTTTGACGCCATTTTGGACCTACAGGAAATGACGTAGCGCCGTCTACAGTTTTTCTTTGTTTTTCAATTTGCGGCTTTATTTTTTGATCCGATTTTTATCGTTTTTTTTGTTAGATAACTACATTGAATTTAGTTTTAAAAGATAGCAATTTAAGAATTATACATTTCCCAACTTTCTCGCTGACATTTTGAATTTGAAATTTTTTGCATTTTCTAACTTCTACAGTTTTATTTCGATCGATCTGAAAACTTACAGATATATAGACCTTTGGATTTCGAAGTATAATTAATTTTCAAAATTTCGATATCACTTCCGGTTTTGGTGTTATTTGCTTTTAAAGTTGAACTTTACACTTCCGGAATAATGAAGATATTTGAAAAATTTCTTTTGCAATTAGCTACAATTGTCTATTGAATGATGCTAAATTAAGAAAATTCGAACCGGAAGTAACGGATTTTCCGCCATCTTGATACGACTAAATTTTGTAAAACTGAAATAAGTTCTCAGGGATAAGTCTAATTTGCATAATTTTAGATTTTCTAGAAACATCAATTGATTGCGCAAAAAGTATGGGAAGGAATTTTGAATTTCGATTTTGCTTTTCTTTTATTTCCGGTTGAATTTTTTCAGTAATTGTCAAAACTTTAACCGGTCATATTTCGTGACCTTGACCTTTGATGACCTTTTGACCCGAACAAAAGTTATTGCCCTTCATTATATCTGCCCAATGGTATCCCCACTTTTGTTGTCCGATGTTTACTTCCGGTTTTGCAGCCAATTGAAAATCACGAATTTTAACTTTCAAGAGCTCTATCACGTGACCCAATTTACATAGGACAGAATTTCTTACATATTCCTTTTACGCTTAATCTCATCTTCTATTAATATATCACACTTGGTATTTTAATCAAAATTGCGCGTTTAAAAATTTCAAAATTTTGTAATTTCTTCTATACTAACTGTGCGTGTTTTCTTTAAATCGAAATAGGGTCTCGGGGGATAATTCGATTTGTGTTATTTTGATGTATATAGTATCTATAACCCATTGCCGAAATATATATGGAAAACAGATTTTTGAATTTTGATTTTGATTTTGATTTTTTTACGATCAAAAATTTTTTAAACTTTGAAGGGTCGTATATTCTGACGTTGACCTTTGACGAATTTTTGACCTGTACAAATGTGATAGCTCTCAAGAAGTTCTATCCAATGATATATAAAGCTTTGTTGTAAGATGTATACTTCCGCTTTTATCGCCATTTGAAAATTGCGAATTTTCCCTATAAAACAATCTGTTTAATGTGTTGCATTTGGGCGATCTACAAGATATAAGTTTCAGCGATCTGAAATTATTTTTTAGTTTAATCGTTCTACATCCAGTTAAAATGATTCAAAGTTGTTATATATGTTTTTCCTGTTGTGGGTGATGTAAATATTGAATATTTGGAACGAAATTACAACCTTTAGAATATTAAATTTTATCTCTTATATGCAACAATAATATACAGTTGACTGGAATAATGGTCTAAGGGACGAAACTCTATTCAATATAAATTTTAAAATGTTAGGCCGCGCTATTTATGTGGTGTCTCAATGTTATACCCTGGCGACTAAGACAACTTGAACCATCTACATTGTATTGGGTATTATTCTCTAACGTTTGGGCGATTTACAAATATGAGTTTCGGCGATCCGGATATCTTTTTTAGATTAAACGACCCTCTATCCATTTTTTGTGTGATTTTAACTTATTATCTATCTTAATTGATGATGAGGGCTAAGGATGGGGAGGGGCAAAGAGGGGAAAGGGGGAAAAGGGGGGGTATGGGAGCGTTTGTTATGAAATCAAAATCCATTTCTGATGCACATTTTTTTTTATTTTTAATAAACCCTTTTTGTCTTTTGCTTAACGAACGAATCCCTGGATGGAACGCACTGCTTCAGTGCCGTTAGGCGTACGGCTCTAGTTTTTTATTGATCTTTCTTTGAATATTGAAAAAGTTAACTTCATACTTCATCGAGGCCTCATGTGAGAGAAATTACTAAATAGCTACATATTGTCCAATCAAAATTGGCCCTATAATATTTCTAGGATCATCAATCATTTATTATTGATACTTGATACTACAACAAAGTTTTATATGGGTTAATAAGAACATGTAAAAAACCCTTATTCACATACATTGATTGTAATTATTCTTAGATATCTCTACTATGTATGATATACTACTGATAACATTTTTCTCAGATATCACTGACTGTTAAATTAAATTTTGGGTTAATGCTGCACTCAAAGCCTACTTCCAATTTAAGCATTACTGGTATGTAGGTATGTTTGTCTGAGATTCTTACTATAACAAACTACTGTTGTTTTCTTGCAAACCACTCATCTCAATAATAAATATCCATGAAATGTGTACTTAAAGCTAAAATTCTGAAAGTAAAGAAAAATATAACTGTGATGAAATGGCAGATTTTATAAATCAACCTTTATGCAACATACTGCTGATGATTCTTGTCAATTGTTTTGAGTAATATCCCTTTAAACATTGTTAGTAATTTGACTATAGTGTGGAGGTAGCTGAAGTCGTTCTGATTCTGTTTACATTAGTTTGAGTACAATAGGTTTATTATTAACCTGTTACTTTCATTCATATCTCACACTATTAGATAACATGGTGGGCCAGTTGATAACGTGGTCATGAGTTTTCGATAGTTGGATTAATAAGTAATTTATTATGGTAAGAACTTAATATTAAATCTTATTATCATTTATGTAACTATTATCATGTTGAATTGACAGTTTAATATTGTTACTTAATTTTCCCCTGTTGTTTTTTAAATTTTTCATGTTCACTATATTACAGCTGTGAAATAATGAAACTCATAGTTGATTGATTTGATTTTTGGGTAAACTAACCATAACCTTAATGACTCTGTTTTCTTTGGTTACCCTGTATTTAGAATGTCAAGTTAACAACCCCATTGTGGATCTCGTAGTAAATAAATTTTAATATTTGATGCTGAATATTTTTTATCTGAGATAAATTATGTGTGTTATAAAAAAAAAAAAAAAATGTAAAGAGTCGAACCCTTAAAATGAAAACCAGTCACCCTTTCGGTGAATACCAAAGCTGTCTTCCACTTTTGAAACTGCACAGAAAAAACTGAATGCGGAACGATGTCATAGCTATATCTTCTGTTAAAAATATATTTTATGGAAGAATTGAGTCAAGGTGAAGCTAACCTAACAACTATAAAATCTATTCTTAAACAACACCTGTATTTTCAGTATCAACATTCCTATGAATGAATTTTAAGACATTTCCACTCGCAAGACTTTATGACTGTTAACATCTGATAAACAAATGAATGGAAACGTGTTGTTATTGATATACATGCTGCAAGCTAATTGTTCTGCTGCTGTTTTTTATAATGATGTGTATTTATGTACATGTTGCCTCTGAATACTATTTGTTAGTAGAGTTTTGATGAGCCTGCCATTTTTTTTCTCATAAATACATTTATTTAGCTCTAGGGGTTGATGTTCTGAAAAGAGGCTGTCACAACTATAATGTTAGGTATCGATAATCAAGCCACTTTGTGATTCGCCAACTTATAAAATTCACATATTTTTAAAATGAAAGGGTATTGTCAAGTAGCAATATATTGCGATATGATGTTGTACAAGCAATACATTGATTCACTGATATACTGTGCAAGCTGTCAAGGAGCTTACTGACTTTCTGGTCAAGTTAGTAACCCTATCAAGTAAAAATGAAAATCATGAAAATTTGCCAGTTATTTTTTGTAGTAAAATTTTATTTGGTAATACAATGAATGCCCCCTATGTAACTTGATTTATACATAACACCTTTTGGTTTATTGGAAATTAATGTAATGTTGAGAAAGAAATTATCTCTAATGAAGTAGAAAAATTCTCTAAGAAGATCTGAATGTTTTATTCTGATAAAGAAATAAAAAAATATTTAATTAATTTTCCCTATGTAAAGCCATTAATGTTCTTTCAAATCAGAATATTGAAAATAGGCTTCTATAGGCTACAGTCAATATAAATGGCACATTTGAATAAACTTACAATTACAAAAAAATTTTTTGAATATAGGCTAAAGTTCTCTTAACTGATTTTGTACTGTTAATGGAGACTTGTATACACTATGTAATTCTAAACATTTAAGGCTCATCATTGAGTACTTTCCTTGATTGAATCCTTTTAAAGCAATTATGGTCAAGGTATACAGCAGTACTTGAATATTTCATGTAAAAATATGTTGGTATCAAGGGCATGAAATAACTGTTATTTAAAAACCTTTTCATCAATACTTTGTCCAGTGTACATTCATAACAATTAAAATATTTTTATTATAAATCAGAAAAGACTTCATTTCCATAGAAATTGTTTATGTTTTTTTGCATAAAACCTTGAATTAAACAAAATCTCTTGTGTATATTTATGTTTATTCTGATGTAATTATGTGATTTTCAATTTATATTGGTATGAAATATTTATCTTTATAAAGCCTTTTTGAGACATATTTGATGTTTTTATTGTATTGTATGAAATAGTAATAAAATTGAGTGGTTGAATGGGTTTGAGAGAGATTAGCAAACCAATAAGACGGTCAAGAAGATAACAAGCAGATTATATTTATCCTATTTGGGTGTCAGCTTTAGGACTGACTATGAATGGATATTCATAGTTTTAGAACTTGAATTTCAATAGGTTACAGCAGTTAAAGGCATGAATTTGAAAGGCAAGGATAGTTTTATAAATTGAATAGTAAGAACAACTTAACACCATTCAAGTTTATATATTAAAGATAGCTTGCCAGGCAAGGTAATATACGCCCACTGGCAGCATTTATTTCAAAAAAAAAACTTTTCAGTAAGGTTACAATAAGTGGAATGAATTATTCAACCTACCAACCTATTTTTTTCTGGGGGTCTCTAGTTTCATTAAAAACTGTCAAGAATTGTACCTAATAACAACTCATTAAATATTTTTCGGTATTTTTATGATTTGCAATAGGGTTCACCCTTAATAATATTTTGATATTTTTAATTCTTAATAAGGCTCATCCTTGGTTGATATTAAACAATTTCAGCGAGTTTGTCAAAAAAGGGAAAGTTTAGAGTGTTCACAAGCCAAAAGTTGAAAGCGTTTTTGAAAACAGGCGCAATAACTGACACTAAATATTTTTTGATTTATCTGATTTTCAATAGGGTTTATCCTTGTGAGAAAACAAATACTAAAGCCAAGTTTCATCAAAATCCATTCAAAATTGTTCTTTCTAGAGTGTTTACGAGTTAAATTGAACGCTTTTTCAAAAACAAGGTCAATAACTTGTACTAAATATTTTTCGATTTTCAATAGGGTTCATCCTTGGGAGACAACAAATACTCCAGCCAAGTTACATCAAAATCCATTAAAAATTTGTTCTTTCTAGAGTGTTTACAAGCTAAAATTGAACACGTTTTCAAGAACAAGGGCTATAACTGACACTAAATATATTTCTATTTATTTGATTTATAATAGGGTTCATCCATGGGTTTAAAAAAAAATACTCAAGCCAAAGTTAATCAAAATCCATTAAGAATAGTTTTTTCTAGAGTGTTTACAAGCTAAAATTGAATGCGTTTTCAAGAACAAGGGCAGTAACTCATACTAAAATTTTTTTCGATTTTGCTGATTTTCAATAGGGTTCATCCTTGAGTTATAACACACTCTCACACCAAGTTTCATCGAAATCCATCAAGAATTGTGCCATGTAGAGTGTTTACGAGACAAAAATCGAACGCGTTTAAAAGAACAAGGGCAATAATTCATATTAGATATATTTTGATATTTTTAATTTTCAATTAGGCTCATCCCTTGCAATATCCAACAATTTCAGTGAGTTTTGTCAACATTGGTCATGAATTGTACCTTCTAGAGTGTTTATTAGCCAAAAAGTTAAACCCGTTTTCAAACACAAGGGCAATAACTGACACTAAATATATTTCGATTTATTTGATTTTCAATAAGGTTCATCCTTGGGTAAAAACAAATACTCAAGCCAAGTTTTATCAAAATCCATTAAGAATTGTTCTTTCTAGAGTGCTTAAAAGCTAAAATTGAACGTGTTTTCAAACACAAGGGCAATAACTGATACTAAATATTTTTTGATTTAACTGAATTTCAATAGGGTTCATCCTTAAGTGATTAGAAATACTCATGCAAAGTTATGTCAAAATCGCTCAAGAATTGTGACTTGTAGAGTGTTTACAAGGCAAAAATCCAACACATTTTATAGAACAAGGGCAATAATTCCTATTAAATATATTTCGATATGTGCTATTTTCAAAAGGGTTCATTCTTGGGTGATATTAAACAATTTCAGCAAGTTTCGTCAAAATCGGTCAATAACTGTGCTTTGTAGAGTGTTTACAAGCTAAAAATTGAACGCGTTTTCAAAAACAAGGGCAATAACTGATATTAATTTTTTTTCGATTTGACTGGTTTTCAATAGGCTTTATCCTTGGGTGATAACAAATACTCAGGCCAAGTTTCATTAAAATCCATTAAAAATTGTTCTCTCAAGAGTGTTTACAAGCTAAAATTGAACGCGTTTTCAAGAACAAGGGCAATAACTCATACTAAATGTTTTTCGATTTCGCTGATTTTCGATAGGGTTTATCCTTGAGTTATAACATACTCTCACACCAAGTTTCATTAAAATCGGTCAAGAATTGCACTTTGTAGAGTGTTTACGAGCCATTCAAGAACAAGGGCACAAACTCATACTAATTTTTTTCCGATTTCGCTGATTTTCAATAGGGTTCATCCTTGCGTGATCATAAACACTCATATTAAGTTTCATCTAAATCCGTCAAGAATTACACCGTGTAGAGTGTTTACGAGCAATTGTGGACGGACGGACGGACGGACCGACGGACGGACGGATGTGGGTGACGACAATATACGCCCCCCATTTCATGTGGGCGTATAAAAAGTGCAAGGTAAGAATGCAGCTTCTTTTAGGTTCACTTCTGTTTATTTTTTTTTATCTCCTCTTTAATTTTTGAAATAATGATTGTTACATCCTTGGCCAAAGAAAGGGGCAGTGAGTAAATGAGATTCACATTCCAACTGTCAAGGTGCATATGCCGAGTCTTTTGTACATAGGGTATATGTTTAGTAACCCATCCAAATGACTAGACTCTTTTAT
>JAUJPP010000907.1:0-10990 GCA_030562195.1 Nipponacmea schrenckii
GATAATCTAAGAGTTATCCTTCCGGTCGTGCAATAGCGCGGGTCAGGTCATCTATATAAATAGACTACTGCGCAGGCCAAACACTGACAAAACAAAAAGAAAGTAATAACAATTGTAGACTTTGTCAACAGGACACACAATTTTCAGACTGACTGGAGACCAGCTGCGTACAGCACGGAAAAAAAATAAAAAGTGAAATTTTTTGTTTGAGGTATATTTCAAGGTATTTTGCGATTTTCTTTTAGCTTGAGTATTTCTGAGGACTGTTTAAATGTAACAAAGGCCCAAAACGACCCCACAAATCAAGATTGTGCCCCTTTAATTGTATAGACTTAACTATAGTTATTGTTAAGTAGCTATTTTGTTATATTTACAATAGGTAAATGATAATGTCATGAACTTCAACACCAGATGTTGGTGAAAGTCGTAGTTTATGAACAAGTTGAATTTTAAAATATAATCACAATAATATAAAGCGTTTTAATAAGTGGCCAGGTTGTAGGGTGAATCATTATCATTATAAACTTGATTATTGTCATCATGAATATGATTGTCATTACTTTCAGATCCAATATGATCATAGTCTCCTTCTACCTTGATATCGCCAGATCTGATATGATGATAATTATCATCTGTTATCACATTATTGTTATCATTATTACCAAAATGATTGTAATCATCTTCATCAGTTTCATTCACACCGTTGATATGATTATAATCTGATTCAAGGTGAATAGAGCTCACGGACGGATTGTTTCCGATATGATTGTAATTGTCTCCATGTACAGAATGATCGTGAGTTCCAACATGATTATAGTTATCAAGTTCTTTTGGAGATTTTACTTTCAATTTATGATCCCCGACATGATCATAATTATCAGTACTTTGGATTTTAGTTTTTCGATTGTTAGTGATTCTTGAGTTAAGATGTGTAGCAGTAGCTTGTACCTTTGGTTGATTGTCAAGTTCTATTTCATCATATCCACTGATGTCTTTACCACTACATGTATTAATTGTTCCAGGACCATCAATAACATGATAATGTGGTGTAACAGTTTGTATAAACGTTTTCTTATCTGTTGATGGTGGTGTTTTTGACGGTGACTTTTTCCGCCTGTAAATAAAGTTTGACATAAGTCTTTATTCTATTTGACTTACACAGATATCATGTAGTTGTTGAATTTATTCCGCAGAAAATTATCATTGGAAAGCGTGTGAATAGTTCTAGGAATATATTGTGTACCATTTTTGTGTATCAAATATTTCATATCCTGCCAATTTGGTCAGGTAAATATATCAATTGAATCGGTAAAGTATGTAAATATGTCATAATCTTACCTCTTGTACAGAAACACTACCACTACTATAATAATAACTATAATAATTATAACACCAAATATTCCTCCAACTATAGATCCTAAAATATTACACATAATTCCTAGATATTTTAAGTTTAATAGTAATAGTACGTGCATACTTGTTGTTTTTATACCACTAAAGACAAATCATAATGTGAAGCTTTACATAGCCGGGAATTTGTGCTACTAAAGGGAATTGTATCTCTAAGTTTTAAAATCAACATCCATACACATGGTTAAATTAACAGATAAAAAGATTTCATATCTACATACCCACTTTGCTACTTTCACCAACGTCTGGCTCTAGTTTAAAATATGATAATATAAATAAGAAGGATAAAAATAATCATACAGAAAAATAAAACGTATGTTATGATTTGTGATATAATTACTTAGATATTTAAGCGAAAGCATTGATACAGCATAGATTCGATCTTTTATTTTTGAAATATTTCAATCGATAGTGGATTTGTTACTTTGGTATACTCTGAGAGAGTCTAGGACTCACCCTTGGTGTAGATATTATTGTTAAAGGGATAATAGGCGTTAGAAGTTCACTCAAATTTGGACAATAACAGTATATATCCATCAGTGGACTTACCTGGTGTCATACCTATACATCAAAATCCCTCTAAAATCCGATAAATCCCCAAAATAAAGTAGTTAATCATAAAACGCTTGAGCCATCCATCAAGCGATTTTCAAATCGTGTAAATATAAAGGGACGTAACTCTAATATGTGGGTTTTCACCATAGAGGTAATAATGGACTTAGTCCAGTAAAACATTTTATGCTAATGATTGTATCCGTTCTATTTTTAGAAATCCTCTTTCTCCCTTCCTTTTTGGGTTTTTGCATGCCCATTTTTGACTACTTTTTGGTCTAGATTTGAAATTTGATGTCTGAAATTGCATTTTCTTTCAGAATTTCTGAGATAATGAGAAATTTAATTGGCGGAAGGTTATTTCTAAAAATAGTGGTTTTGTGTGCAGTGACAGTCAAGTGGATGTTGATATCCGGTAGTGGTCTACTTTCATTTTGACTAGTTCAAAATTTTCATGGTCATGCTATATTGAATTTTTGTACAGAAACTAAGAATTGGCCAGGCTTTCATGTGACATATTGGAAAGTTTTCAACGAGATTTCTGGAAAAAGTTATAGCAGTTTGAATTTCGTGATTTAACATGGAAACAGATGGCAAATGAATTAGTGGACTAAGTCCAGAAATTAATAATAATATTAATACCTCTATGGTTTTCACGCGTCCTTGACCCCTACTGTTGAATTCCACAATGATGTTTTAGCGATGATTTACCAGACGCTTTTATTCTCAAACTGAATGGAATCGTCGCTGGCTTACTTTTTTTTTAAATTCCGAATATATTTTTATTGTGGCTTTTTAAAATTTGGTAAAATGTGGGATGCATACTTATTTAACTAATAGTCAATATGAAACACAAATATAAGCCGTAGGACGAGTGTATTCTAACGCCTATTATCCCTTTAATTAAAATGAAATGAAAGTCATGACAATTGTTTTGGTTGATCTGCCGATTATTGACTATTATCTGAAGTATTATGTAGCAATGATTGTTAAATTATAGAGTCTACAATATCTTTTTAAGGTCCTGTTGATTTAAACCAAAAATGTGAAAGCAATATTATTCTTAATGTAAATAAAAAAATAAAGTGTATTGAATACTGTGATCTGAAGTGCAATAATTAGTTAAGATCTTACTATTTAATTGTATGGTGGTTGAAGGCTGGGCAGTAGATTTTATCGATGTTGTTTCAGTTGTAGATGAAGCTGTGACTAGAGAAAAAGCGAAGGTGAGAATAGTATATTACCACATATAATAAAGCATAGTTTTTCATGCAAATTACAGTCCCTTTATTTCTACGTATTACGTTTAGGAATTCCTTCCCAAATGTACTACTGATTTGATCGCATTGAGAAACTGTGAGAAAAAGTTGCTGAAAACACATTTAAGGACTTTTGAGAACATATAACAGTATGTTATACAACCTGTCAATATTTAACTGATTGGATTTCGGGGAAGGGAGGGATTGATTCTCCCAGATGTACAGGCCCATGGGTGGAAAAAATACTTAATTAAGACCTTTATTGTACCTATATACATGTTATTTTCATGTCCATAAAGGCAACCATAATTTTAAACTGTACACTGCCGGGAATTGCATCTATAAGTTTTAAAATCAACATCCTTACACTTGGTCAAATTAATAGATAAAAAAAATTTCATATCTACATACCCACATTGCTAATTGCACCAACGTCTGGCTCTAGTTTAAAATAAAATAATAAAAAATAAATAATAAAACCATATATTGGTATCTTTTGGTCAAGATACACTTTACGTATTTTTATTAGGGGACTATAACATCTTATTCAACCTTTCTGTTATTTGAGATATAGATAATTAAAATCCAATGACAACTACATAATCTGTATACATAATTCCCCACGAGAATTGTCAAGTGTTATCAAATTTAAAAAAAAATAAACATGCATCATCCGGCATTTGCTGTCGTGTCTGCTAATGGATTATATACATTTTAAAATTAAATACCTAAAATACAATTTCATTAAATACCGACCACTATATATATATCTTCAAATATTTCACATTCAATTACTCTCTAAATACATAATGCACATAATGTTTTTTTTTATTATAACACAGACATACATTTGGCAATAATATATATTATTTTCATGTCCATAAAGGCAACCATAATTTCAAACTGTACACTGCCGAAAATCATCGTGATGGATAAGATTACATATAATTTCTCGACGAAGAATATTCCGCATGCAGATAAAACTACATACCAAAAAAGACTCATTGAAAAAACAGAAATTTTCATCAAAAATCTGAGATGGCGATCATTGTTCTACCTCAAGCCTGAATTGAGAAACTCCGATACCGAAACTTACGGCTTCAAGACCAAATAGTCAAATCAGTTTCAGAAGCCACTGGCTACAATTTATGGCGCAAAACAGCATCAGTCACACAATGGTTCGATAAGATCACCGACAAAAATTCAGCATCTTTCATTTGCTTTGACATTGTCAATTTTTACCCATCTATTTCTGAGTCACTACTGCAGAACGCCCTACAATACGCTTCACAATTTCACGACATTTCAAACAGTGACTTAGAGATCATTATGCACACCAAGAAGTCCATACGTAACAACCAGCCATGGACTAAAAAAGATGCCCAAGCCAACTTATTTGATATTACCATGGGTTCTTACGATGGGGCAGAGTGTTGTGAACTTGTAGGCTTATATCTTCTATCGCTTATTGATTCCGAGTTTGGTAGCCAGTTGAACGTTGGCCTATACAGAGATGACGGTCTTTGCGAAACTAAAAGCAATCCAAAAGTAACTGAAAAAAATAAACAAAGATTATGTAAATTATTTGCAAAACAGGGTTTAAGCATCACAATTGACGCGAACAAAAAAGTAGTAAACTATTTGGACGTAACCTTAAATTTAAGAACCGGTAAACATTGCCCGTATTTAAAACCTGGCAATATTCCTCGTTATGTTAATGCCAAAAGTAACCATCCTCCATCTGTACTGAAGGCCATACCATCTGGCGTAAATCATCGATTATCATCTATTTCGTCAGACCAACAGGAATTTAACAAAGCTGTAAATGTTTATCAAAACGCGCTCACAGAAAGTGGCTATGATTACAGACTGAAATACGACGAGTCAGCTAAATCTAAGGAACGTAGTAAACGGAAACGGTCACGCAGAATAACGTGGTTTAATCCTCCGTATGATAATAACGTGAGAACCAATATCGGAAGACAATTCTTAAAGTAAATTGATAGCTGTTTCCCACCCGATCATATATTACGACCAATCATTAACAGAAATACTATAAAAGTATCATACAGCTGTATGCCATCAATGAAAAACCTGATAGACTCACATAATGCTGCGACCAGAACGATCCGTAAAGTAACTGATAATAAACCATGCAACTGCCGTCAGAAGCAAGACTGTCCACTAAATGGTGAATGTCGGGCCCGCAGCATTGTTTACCAGGCCACAGTCAGTGCAAATAATAAACAAGAAACCTACGTCGGACTAACAGATACTGAATTTAAATCGAGATACGCTAACCATCGCCAATCTTTTCGAGATGAGAGATTAAAAAACAGCACCGAACTCAGTAAATTCATTTGGACTTTGAAAAAAAACAACGAAGACTATAAGATAAAGTGGAAAATTCTAGGACGCTCATCATCATACTCGAATATATCAAAAAGATGTAACCTTTGTACCCTGGAAAAGTTTTTCATCATTTGTCACCCTGAAAAATCAACCTTAAACAAGCGTTCGGAGCTAATCAGCACGTGTCGCCATTCACGCAAATTTCTCCTACAAAATGACGTCTAATTCACCTTGTGTAGTTACTGTGCCCACGTGCATGCATAGCAATATTTCAAACCAAACCGTCTTGTTCTCCTGACGAGTGGTAGCAAATCTACTACGAAACAGACTGTTGAGAAAACTTAATGTTTATGTGAAATTGTTCGTTTTCTAATCATCTATATATATATATATATATATATATGTACATTTGGCAATAATATATATATATATTATTGCCAAATGTATGTCTGTGTTATAATAAAAAAAAACATTATGTGCATTATGTATTTAGAGAGTAATTGAATGTGAAATATTTGAAGATATTTTACCATTTGATGCTACGGTGTCAGACCTAGTTTCGGCAGTTTGAGTTGGTGTAGTTTGGATGGTGCCTAAAAAGAAGCCATGCTGTTAATATTCATAACAAAAGATAAAAAGAGATATAATACTATCACACTATCAGAAAAGTATCATAAGAGAAACTTAGGTTTCTACAATAAAAAAAGCTTATACTTAGAGCCTTATATGGAATAAAATATTAATTACTCCATTTCATCAGCAATTATACAATATATTATGAAATTATATCAGCATAGCATCTGCCAACAAACATTATAAATGTGAAAAATAGTTCGATACCATAGACACATTTAAGTAATCTCTACATTAAGACGCCCTTGGTACTCAGTCATTAACAAATTGAAAGAGGAGAGAGCCTGAATTCTTCAACCAAATATATTATTCAAAGATCTTCCAAGATATCTCTTCACACTGCGTATTCTCGAAACGATCTTAGTGCTAGGATGTCATAGTTTCTTTAGTTCTAAGGCTGTGTCTAGGATTTCCTACCGTTAAGATAGCTTCGAGAATACTTGACCACAACTATTTATCAATGAATATCCATTACAAATCAGATAACACAGTACTTATTAAATGCGAGGATATGAAATTGGATGGATAAGTTAGAGCATTACACGTGGATCTAATGTCAAGGGGCTCAAGTGATGATAAAACTGGTTTAAATTTTATATTACCTTTAGTAACACAACCATATTGTATTTTACTGTAAGCACTACTAGTTTCACTGCATTCTCTATTAGAAACTTTACGAAATCCAGATAAAGTACAAGTTTCTAGTTCACTACAATTTCTTAATACTTTTTGAATCTCTTCAGATGAAAATGGTATAAAACAATCACCAGGTTCTTCATTACAACATGTTGTATCGGTAGTATTACAGTCAGACAAACCAATTATATTATTACATCCTGGTCTATATCCATATGTTGTATTTATTATCTGTATAACTAGAGGACTGGTACAAGATAATCTGTGAGTTGTACACGGTGGACCTTGTACTCCATAACATACTGTAGTTGTGTTAGTGCAACCTAAAACAAAATCACATACATGAGCGTAACCTGGGTCATACTTTCCTTTAATTCATTATATTATAGCTGAATGCTTTTTGTAGGTTTCAATTAAACTATTTATGTTTATCTTTTAATAACTTACCAAGTAAGGTAACTTTGATTAACAAAATAATGATGAAAATAATCAATCCTTTAGTAAAAACTAAACGAAGTTGCTTGTCTAACATATTATGATCTGAAATATAAAGAATCACTTTTCCAATTAAATGTATAATTACAATCATAGCCTACAGTAATTAATCACATTCTTCATTTTACATCTAGGTTTCTTTAAAAAAAAAACAGTTTGTTTATGTTTATTTTTTTCTTAAAATATTTTCATGTATACAGTGTATAAACAATAAATATTGTTTATAAGACATGAGGAAATAGATGTAGGTAAAGAAGCACAAGAAATGTGGATATACTCTTTCTGACATTTGGACTGGGGGTACAAAAGAAAATAGAGGTAAAAAGCCTGATTCATTGGGGAGCTGGCTGCAGGCTGAATTTAAGATGTGGCAACTCCGTGGAGGTTTTAAAGGTGCAAGCATCTCGAGGAACGATTTTTTTTTAAAATTGGAATATTATGACTATTATTTGGATTAAAAGGTATAAAATCGTATTTATAAATATGTAATATGGTGGAGGTATAATTGGAATGCACTCCCCTCCCTATTTCCCATATACATCCCCGTTGGCACCGTGACTACAATGGTCAACTCACACATTTTTCAAAATCAGTCATCTAACTTGTAACATTTATTTTGTTTATTTACATAAGGGACTTTTCGAAATTGAACCACATTAAGCTTAGACCATATTGTACACTTTTTAAAATATCAAATAATATGTTATTATTCATATTAATGATAACGTAGACATTTATTTTTTATATGACTACTCACAATTTATTTGAACCCGAACCCTTATATAAATATCTCTATTAAACTAGAATCGACGGTGTGCATATAATGTGATAATATCTGTAAGTGACTTCAATATCAGTCATCAAACTAAAGGTACAATGGTGGTTAAGGAAGTATTATATTAGGCCTATCATATTAATTGCATGAAAAGAAAATATAAAGCCAATGTCTTGATTTTATCGCACTGATATAAACTAAACTATTAAGAAAATAACGTATTGCAGTATAGATTAAGTAAAAACCCACACTGAGGCCGAGGTAAAAGTCCTGTCCATAGATTCTCTTTTGTCCAGTCACTTTCTGAACAAATAATTAGTCTAGTAATGATCCTTTAATCAATTTTACCATCAAAAACGTCGTGAAAATTAAATTATGTAAATGTATTGATAGAATTCTTACCTTTAGCGATCCTTCATTTAACTTCCCTATTCTTACTACTTAAAATAAAATTCTAAAAATAAAACCCCAAGTCACATGACATAATATTATATTATAGACTACTATATACTCTTTTATTTAATATTAACTTTTTACTACAAGTTCACACATATACTAACTTCAATCACATATACTAACTTCAATCACATAAGGTAAGTTTTTGTCAAATATCTATCATTATTATATTAATATATTTTAGATATTAAACTGTTATATCAATACAACAATAATATAACATGTTATAAAACATTGAAGATGTAATTATTCTGTTTTAGATAGACAATGTAAAATGGCGATCCAGGAAGTATAAAATAATATGAAAATAAGATGAGTTACAACATGGATGATATTTTAAAGATATTCAACTGTTATTTTGTGTTATTTTTCATTCTGATATGTTTTTCAGTTTCTCGTGAGTTAAAATTTGTGGATTCATATTAACTCTTAAAATTAATATTCTATTCTTGGTCTGTTTAACAATTTTAAACAAAGATACCGGTATTTACCTGACATTCCATTGAAAGATCAGCTATTAACACATTTTTATATAATAAAGATAAAACAATAAGTGTATGTAATAATATGTCAATTTTCATTTTAACTTATTATAACAGGTTATATTTTCTTTTATATCATTGGTATATTAATATATAAACTGTTTCAGATTGTACCAATACCAGTTCAGTATGTTATGGATCACTTGGTCCACCATGTACAACTCACAGACTATCTTGTACCAGTCCTCTAGTTATACAGATAATAAATACAACATATGGATATAGACCAGGATGTAATACTATTGCTCTGTCTGACTGTACTGATACTACATGTTGTAATGAAGAACCTGGTGATTGTTTTATTCCATTTTCATCTGATGAACATCAACAAGTATTAAGAAATTGTAGTGAAAAAGAAACTTGTACTATATCTAGATTTCGTAAGTCTTCTGGTAGAGAATGTGGTGGAACTATTAGTGCTTACAGTAAAATACAGTATGATTGTGTTACTAAAGGTGATGTTACCTTTGTTTAGTGCTCCCGATAAATCTTTCGATATTTTAAGTATTTTTATAACCCCAGTTATGGATGTCGACTTACTAAATGACCATTTTATGACTTTCGGTCGAAATATGCATCCATATTATCGTAGTATCAAAGATATTTCCTTAAAAAGTTTGCCAAAGATTAGGATGCCTATAAGAGCGAGCTGCAATGTAACATTTTGTAAAACGTGTGATTGAAGACCTATAACCTACATTATACTTATTTTGAGGATTAAATTAACATGCTATGTACCCTAAGTAATAAAATATTAACAGCTTGACTACTTTTTTAGGTAGCAATATAACTACATCAACTTTAACTTCTTACATTCAGACAACTACCATAGCACCAACAGGTAAGACATACTAGAAATAGTTTACACAAGTGAACATGATTCGATTTTTACATGATAAAATATATCAGTTTAACAATGAAATATTCCAACACATTGTCGTCATTCAATAGAGATATCTAATATAATTATGTATCAAACTGTAATAAAAATTAACGATACACAAGAACAGTTTTACGCTAAACGAAACCCCTATTTATAAAATCTCCATAATATTTTAGATATTAAACCATGAAGCAATAGATGTAACATTTAGAGTATTGATTTATATGGTTATTTTTTAGTAACGATGAATGCTCTAACTACAGAAATGACAACATCTAAGGTACCTGAAGACAAAACTTCTACAGAAAAATATTCTACAGATCTAACAACATGTGGCTGTTCCATTATACAAAGTGACAGTAAGTTTAAAAATTTAAAAATTTAAATTCCAGTTCTATTTAGGAATTGTAAATTAGATCTGCACGTCATGCTCATTCACTTGGGTTTGTACATTTTGGGACTAACTAACGAAAGTTACTTCCCCTTAACTAAACAGTTAATTTTATTTTTCTTTATTAGATTCAGGTGTTGTTGGTGGAGTGTTAGGTACATTATTAATCATATCTGTTATTATCAATGTTGGTTTGGTTGTATATTTTACAAGGTGGGTTAATAACTTTAAATTTGTATTATACACTTCAAAATTTAAATGTATAAATACAATGTTATAACACCTTAACAGGATATTGGTAATCCAATACATACAAGATACTAAACGTAGACTAGGAGATGTTTGTATTGTCGTCTTTTATTACAGAAAAATGAAATCCCTGTCATCTACACCAAGAGAAAATAATTATGATGGTATAACTAATACAGGACGGGATCAAACACTACCTACTTATGATGTTCTACAAGTTCAGTCTGCTGCTAGTTCTGATAATGATGACAAGAAGAAATCAGACAATAGTCATACTTATTATAATACAAAAGGAGATTCTTTAACACACGATATTAATCCCTATTATGAGAATATGAAAAAGCCTTGATCATATAT
>JAUJPP010000908.1:0-10419 GCA_030562195.1 Nipponacmea schrenckii
CATAATGATTATTAGAGGTATTTTTGTGTAACATATTTATGGAATAAATTGTGAATAATTGTATTAATTTGTTTGGACTGTATAAAATACATATTTATGTTATTAATAATTCTAAGGAGTCTGGAGAATGAAACGAGTTTATGATAGCTAAACTTAAACGATGCTCATCAAATTTTTGTAGGCTGTTCAAAAGTGATAGCTCTCGATACGATCTATCCATTGATAGGTCTAAATTATAATAATCGTTAAAAGCGGTTTGTTGCTTATGTGTTTAGGCAATCTACATGACACGAGTGTCAGCGAACCGATAACTCTTAGAATTTAAACGACTTATAAACTGCAAAACAACGTTACTGTTCTACCGATACTTTGTGGGTAAGTTTTAAAGCGTATATCAAAACTGCTACGCACTGCATCAGAACCTCGCGAAGCCTGGGGATCTAGTTGTGGGACTTTGCTACCGCAAAGTCCCAGTTTGTTTTCGAAATGTCTCTTTTTTTTTTTTTTTTTTTTTTTTTTTTTTTTTCGAAATTTACACACCTCACACAGCCTAGGCTGCAATAGTTGCAGCAATTTCACAACATCTCCAGACCTTCTGTAGTGGCGACGTTTCTAATGAATGAACATTTGAACATTTTTGCAAAACCGGAAGTGCTGCATTGCAACATACCTAAAAAGTCGGTCAGTGGCTCTAGAAGTCGCAATTTTCAATCGATTTTCGTCGGGTTTGCATTTTTGGAAACTTGAAATAATTTCCAACAAGATAGCAATTTCAAAGTTTC
The DNA here is from genome assembly GCA_030562195.1 of Nipponacmea schrenckii. NCBI lineage: Eukaryota > Metazoa > Mollusca > Gastropoda > Lottiidae > Nipponacmea > Nipponacmea schrenckii. The sequence goes on from JAUJPP010000908.1 coordinate 783, forward strand.
AAAATTCGAAAATTCGTAGCACACATTTTTTTGCCGTATTTTGCACATTTTTGCAACTTTGTTATTTAAAGACCGATTTATCTTAAAAAAATTGAGTATATGTAGCCCATGGAATGATTTCCAAAAAGTAGGTCAAAATTTTTGCGTCACTTCCGGTTTTTGCGAAAAATAGAGTTTTACGTCCGGTTGAATAACTTCCGGTTTTATTAATGTATGAGATTCAAACTTGTATCATCGGGTAGCCATTAGCCATACAAAAAAGCGAAGAAAATAAAATCAAGGCCGCATTCGCAACTTTCGCCGCCATTTTGATTTTTCTGAAATTGCGCAAATTTAATTCAGACATTATGGCTTATCCGATTGAGATGATTTTGGTGTCAAATGAAAGAACATAAAAATTGCAAAAAAACATTGGAAGTCGATTTTTGAATTTCGTTTTTGCATTTTTGCAACATCCGGTTGAATTTTTTCAAAGTTTGGGGGCTTATTTCTCGTGACCTTGACCTTTGGTGACCGTGACCTTCAGTAGGTCAAAGGTCATTGACCTTGGCTATCAGTTGATACTTTGACCTTTGACATGCGACGCCTACTTCCGGTTTTATAGCTGCCCGAAAACAGCAAAATTCGCAACTTTGGACTGCTCTAGAGCGTGACCTAATTAATTTAGAGTGTAATTCTTTTCAGATTCTTAAGGCCCTTTTTGTCCTCTTTCAAACGATATATAACAAAAGTTTGTAAAATGAAAATTGAAATTTTTGATTTTTTAAAATAAAAGTACATTTTGCCGTATTGACGTTTTTTAGAAATGTATGTGTGTATATCTCGTGATCTATTAGATGTACATGCTTCAAATTTGTACCGTGCATATACATTGTGAATGTGATTAGACCTACGCCAAAAAATGAGATGGGCGTGGCACATCCGGGTAAACTTCCCATTTACCATTTATATCGGTCAGCGCTTTACGTCTGTAGGAAATAACGTTTTTCAAAAAAGTACTTTGCACACAGGTACCTCGATGCTTTGGCCATTTTATACCAGAAAGTCAGATATTTTGAACAAAGGCTTCAAAAAAGGGAACGGGTTTAAAATTTCCATTTTTCCAATTTTTGTATTTTCGCTTTTTTCACCTTTATGGTGTGTATATCTCATGTAGATGCTTCAAATTTTGAATATATATTGACATATTTATACCAATTGATAACATTTAAAGATGGCTTCCCTTGTTTTCATTGATGAAAATGAAAAGGCTAATACTTACATAAATAGAGAGTGGAGGTGTTCTAATGACAAGTAGCTTGTCTCACAGGTCCTTAGTTAAGTCTTTATTAAGCGAATTACAGCAAGGTTTTCCTCTTTTGAATGGTAATGTAGGGTACTTAAGAGGAAATCCTTGTCGTAAATAGCTTAATTACGACTTAACTAAGGACCTGTGAGACAAGCTACTATTTTTCCAAGTCATTAGAACACCTCTACTCTCTATTTATGTAAGTATTACCATTTTTATTTTTTTTCAATTAAAACAAGGGAATGCATCTTTAAAACATTTTCGAATGGGCGTGACACATTTGGGTTGTATCCTGATTGCATACTTATGGAGTTTGGTTCATAACTTCCGCAAAAATACCTTGTTCATAATAGGATTTTGCACAGATGTTCATCATTAATTTGATTGATTTGTTTGAAACAATCAATAATGTCAGCCTTTTAGTTCAAAAAGGGAACAGGTTTTATAACTTCCTTATTTCTTTTATTTTTGATCATGACTTTGGATAACCTTGTTCTTTCTAGAGCAGTGGGCTAATATCCGGGGATATCCATCAGTGTTTTCGTTTTTCAACTCCAATGAATAGACCCAGTTAAACAGCCATGCGAAATTCGATAGCTTGATAGTTTATATTACATGTTGGCTTATTTGAACAGTTGAAGTTTTCATTGAGTAATATCAACTGGTCATTAACTGACTGTGTATTATCAATTGGTGAATATGAACAAAGTTTCCAAGTGCATTCTTTGATCTAGACATCAAAAGAATTCTATTAGTTTGTCACAGCCCAAAGGCATCCGTTTTTGATGACACGTAGTTCGCTGGAATTTTGTAAATTTGTGTTCTAATTAAGAGAAATTAATGATTATTTTAGATTACTATTGCTTTATACTATGTTATTGCTGGAATGTAGGTTGTCATTTAGTGTTTATATTGCATAATTTAGTTAATTTAGGTTTACATTTCAATTTGCTACAAATGCCTTTGTTTTTTTATATTTGTGAACTAAGATTATGACGGTGGATTTGTTTAACTTGCCGCATCATGCCAAACTACTTTTATCAAGACCTGTAAAACGAAACTTAACGTCTCCGTTTATAATTACTATTGCTTTATACTATCATACATATGTTATTACTGGAGGTTTACGTTGTCGAGTGAGAACCGTTCTCGGAACCGTTCCAAGCACGCTAAAAGTAGAACTCTTCAATAAAGGAGATACTTTTTTAAACACTTTTTATTCAAATATTCAAAATAGTTACATACATGTTTCATCAAAGTTGCTTGCAATTTGCAACATTAGCAAAGTCCCACTCTGTGCCACATGTGGCTCTAGTTGCAGTGCGTTCATCGAACGCACTGCTTTGTTTTCGAAATGTTTTTTTTTTTTTTTTTTTTTTTTTTTTTTTTTTTTTCGAATTCTTCCCAGAGCGCCCAGCCAAAACTACATATGCTATGAATTCACTCTTTCGATTTTCTTGTCGTACTCGTGAAAGTAATGTTAATGAATGTAATTTGATGCATTTTTTGTAAACAGGAAATGACGTAGCGCATTCCAAAGTTTTTCTTTGTTTTTCAATTTGCGGCTTTATTTTTCATCCAATGTTGATCGTTCTTTTTTAGATAACTACATTGAACTTAGTTCTAAAAGATAGGAAATTGAGAATTAAACATTTCCCAACTTTGTCGCTGACTTTTTGAATTTTGAATTTTTAGCATTTTTTTACTTCTACAGTTTTCTTTCGATCGACTTGAAAACTTACAGATATATAGACATTTTGATTGCGAACTATAATTAATTTTCAAAATTTCGATATCATTTCCGGTTTTGAAGTTATTTGCTTTTAAAGTTGAATTTTGCACTTCCGGAATATTGAAGATATTTAAAAAATTTTTTTTGCAATTAGCTACAATTGTCTATTAAATGATGCTAAATTAAAAAAATCCGAACCGGAAGTAACGGATCAGCCGCCATCTTGATATGACTAATTTTTGTAAAACTCAAAATGGGGCCTTAGGGTTAAATCTAATTTGCATAATTTAAGATTTTGTAAAAACATTCAACGATTGCGCAAAAAAGTATGGGAAGGGATTTTTGAATTTCGCTTTTGCTTTTCTTTTATTTCCGGTTGAAATTTTCCAGTAATTGTCAAAAATTTAAAAGGTCATATTTCGCGACCTTGACCTTCGGTGACCTTTTGACCTGAACAAAAGTTATTGCCCTTGATTATATCTACCCAATGGTATGTTCACTTTTGTTGTCCGATGTTTACTTCCGGTTTTGCAGCCTATTGAAAATCATGAATTTTAACTTTAAAGAAGCTCTATCACGTGACCTAATTTACATAGGACAGAATTTCTTACATATTCCTTTTACGCTTAATGTCATCTTCCCATTAGTATATCAAACTTGGTATTTTAGTCAAAATTGCCCGTTTAAAAAAATTTTAAAATTTTTTAATTTCAACTATACTAACTGTGCGTGTTTTTCTTTAAATCGAAATAGGGTCTCGGGGGATAATTCGATTTGTGTTATTTTGATGTATATAGAATCTATAACCGATTGCCGAAATATATATGGAAACCGATTTTTGAATTTTGATTTTGATTTTGATTTTTTAACGATTAAAATTTTTAATAACTTTGAAGGGTCGTATATTGTGACGTTGACCTTTGACGAATTTTTGACCTGTACAAATATGATAGCTCTCGAGATGTTCTATCCAATGATATATAAAGCTTTATTGTAAGATGTATACTTCCGCTTTTATCGCCATTTGAAAATTGCTAATTTTCCATATAAAACAATATGTTTAATGTGTTGCATTTGGGCGACCTACAAGATATAAGTTTCAGCGATCTGAAATTATTTTTTTAGTTTAATCGTTCTACATCCAGTTAAAATGATTCAAAGTTGTTATATATGTTTTTCCTGTTGTGGGTGATGTAAATATTGAATATTTGGAACGAAATTACAACCTTTAGAATTTTAAATTTTATCTCTTATAATTATGCAACAATAATATACAGTTGACTGGAATAATGGTCTAAGGGACGAAACTCTATTCAATATAAATTTTAAAATGTTAGGCCGCGATATTTATGTGGTGTCTCAATGTTATACCCTGGCGACTTAAGACAACTTGAACCATTAGTGACCTTTCGATTTGTATATAGCTTCGACATTGTCTATCCAATGCTATATATATTTTTTGTACGATATCTACTTTTGGTTTCATCGCCATTTGAAAATTGCGAATTTAATATATAAAACAATCTACATTGTATTGGGTATTATTCTCTACGTTTGGGCGATTTACAAATATGAGTTTCGGCGATCCGGGTATCTTTTTTAGATTAAACGACCCTCTATCCATTTTTATTATGATTTTAACTTATTATCTATCTTAATTGATGATGAGGGCTAAGGATGGGGAGGGGCAAAGAGGGGAAAGGGGGAAAAGGGGGGTATGGGAGCGTTTGTTATGAAATCAAAATCCATATCTGATGCACATTTTTTTTTATTTTAATAAACCCTTTTTGTCTTTTGCTTAACGAACGAATCCCTGGATGGAACGCACTGCTTCAGTGCCGTTAGGCGTACGGCTCTAGTTGTGGGACTTTGCTACCGCAAAGTCCCAGTTTGTTTTCGAAATGTCCCTTTTTTTTTTTTTTTTTTTTTCGAAATTTACACAGGGCACACAGCCTAGGCTGCAATAGTTGCAACTTTGTCTCAACTTCTCCAGACCTTCTGTAGTGGCGACGTGTTGCATAAATATAAAATGGAACATTTTTGCACAACCGGAAGTGCTGCGTTGCAACGTGTCTCAAAAGTAGCAAATTGGCTTTATCTGGCACAATTTTTGATCGATTTTCTTCGGGTTTTCATTTTTGTAATCTGTAAGTAACTTCTGATCAGATAGCAGTTCAAAAATTTCAATTTTCAAAAATTCGTTGCACACATTTTTTTGTTGTATTTTGCAATTTTTTGCAACTTTGTTGTTTTTAGTGTGATTCATCTAAAAAAAATTGAGCATAAGAAGCCTACGTAATGTTTTTTAAAAAGTAGGTCAAAATTTTTGCGTCACTTCCGGTTTTTGAGAAAAATGGAGTTTTACGTCCGGTTAAATAACTTCCGGTTTTATTAATGTATGAGATTCAAACTTGTTTCATCGGGTAGCCATTAGCCATACAAAAAAACGAAGAAAATAAAATCAAGGCCGCATGCGCAACTTTGGCCGCCATTTTGATATTTCTGAAATTGAGCGAATTTAATTCAGACATTACGGCTTGTCCGATTGAGATGATTTTGGTGTCAAATGAAAGAACATAAAAATTGCAACAAAACATTGGAAGTCGATTTTTGAATTTCGCTTTTGCATTTTTGCAACATCCGGTTGAATTTTTTCGAAGTTTGGGGGCTTAATTGACATTTGACCTCCGACGTCTACTTCCGGTTTTATATCTGCCCGAAAACAGCAAAATTCACAACTTTAGACTGATGTAGAGCCTGACCTAATTAATTTACAGGGTTATTTTTTTCAGATTCTTAAGGCGCTTTTTGTCTACTTTCCAACTATGTATAACAAAAGTTTTAAAAATTAAAATTTAATTTTTGCACTTTTGAAATTAAAGTACATTTTGTTTTTTTGAAATGTATTTGTGTATATCTCGTGATCTATTAGCTGTACAAGCTTCAAATTTGTACCGTGAATAAACATTTCAACTTTGATTAGAATTACGCCAAAATAAATGAGATGGGCGTGGCACATCCGGATAAACTTCCAATTTTTCATTTATATCGGTCAGCGCTCTACGTCTGTAGGAAATAACGTTTTTCAAAAAAGTACTTTGCAAACAGATACCTCGTTGCTTTGGCCAGTTTCTCCCAGAAAATCAGATGTTTCGGCCTGTTTGTTGCAATTTTGCAACGTTAGCAAAGTCCCACTCTGTGCCACGTGTGGCTCTAGTTTTTTTTTTTTTTTGAAATTTACACACCTCACTGCGCCTAGACTACAATAGTTGCAACATTGTCTCAACTTCTCTAGACCTTCTGTAGTGGCGACGTGTTGCATAAATATAAAATGGAACATTTTTGCAAAACCGGAAGTGCTACATTGCAACATGCCTAAAAAGTCGGTCAGTTGCGCAATTTTTGATCGATTTTTTTCGGGTTTGCATTTTTGAAAACTTGAAACAATTTCCAACAAGATAGCAGTTCCAAAATTTCGAAATTCGAAAATTCATAGCACACATTTTTTTGCCGTATTTTGCACATTTTTGCAACTTTGCTATTTTTAGACTGATTGATCTGAAAATTTGGGTGCCTTCAAGTGTCACGAATATGAAAACATTGGCAGAGTCAAAATTTTTGCTTCATTTCCGATGTCAACGTAAAACGGGTTTAAACTTCCGGTTGACCTACTTGTGCTGTAATTGATGTATCGCAACAAAATTTATGTCAATCCTAATTAAATTAGAAGACAAAAAAACGAAGCAGAAAAAATCCGGACTGGAAGTGAAACATTGGTCGCCATCTTGAAATGTCACTTTTTTGTAAAACTCAAAATGGGGCCTCTATGGTAAGAACGATTTGTGTGATGTTTATATTTCTGGAAAGCTTAGTCGCTTGCGATCAAAATGTTGGAAATCGATTTTTGAATTTTGCTTTTGCTTTTTTGCAACATCCGGTTGAATTTTTTCGAAGTTTGGGGGCTTATTTCTCGTGACCTTGACCTTTGGTGACCATGACCTTTAGTAGGTCAAAGGTCATTGACCTTGGCTATCAGTTGATACTTTGAACTTTGACCTCCGACGTCTACTTCCGGTTTTATAGCTGCCCGAAAACAGCAAAATTCGCAAATTTGGGCTGCTCTAGAGCGTGACCTAATTAATTTAGAGTGTTAATTTTTTCAGATTCTTAGATTGTTTTTTGTCCTCTTTCCAACGATATATAACAAAAGTTTGTAAAATGAAAATTGAATTTTTTGATTTTTGCAAAGAAAAGTACATTTTGCCGTATTTTCGATTCCTTGAAATGAATGTGTGTATATCTCGTGATCTATTAGCTGTACAAGCTTCAAATTTTTACTGTGAATATACATTTTGAATATGATTAGATTCCCTTCCAAAAAAACGAGATGGGCGTGGCACATCCGGGTGAACTTCAAATTTTCCATTTATATCGGTCAGCGAATTACGGCTGCAGTAAATAACGTTTTTCAAAAAAGTACCTTGCATACATATATCTCATTACTTTGGCCAGTTTATCCCAAAAAATCAAATGTTTCTGCCTGTTTGTTGCAATTTTGCGACATTTGCAAAAAATCAGTTTTTTTTAGTTTGGGGGCTTATTTCTAGTGACTTTGACCTTTGGTGACGTTGACCTTTACAAGGTCATTGGTCACTGACTTTAGCTATCAGTTGACAATTTGGCATTAGACTTCTGACGTCTATTTCCGGTTTTGTAGCTGCTCGAAAGCAGCAAAATTTGCAACGTTGGACTGCTCTAGAGCGTGACCTAATTAATTTAGAGGGTTATTTTTTTCACATTCCGAAGGCGCCTTTTGTCCTCTTTCCAGCAATGCACAACAAAAGTTTTTAAAATGAAAATTTAATTTTAGGACTTTTAAAACTAAAGTACATTTTGCTTTTTTGAAACGTATTTGTGTATATCTCGTGATCTATTAGATGTACAAGCTTCAAATTTGTACCATGAATATATATTTTGTATGAGATTAGATTTACGCAAAAGTAAATTAGATGGGCGTGGCACATACATGTAAACTTCCAATTTACCAGTTATATCGGTCAGCGCTTTACATCTGTAGAAAATAACATTTTTCCAAAAAATTCTTTGCACACAGATACCTCGTTGCTTTGGCCAGTTTCTCCCAGAAAATCTGATGTTTCGGCCCGTTTGTTGCAATTTGCGACGTTAGCAAAGTCCCACTCTGTGCCACGTGTGGCTCTAGTTGCAGTGCGTTCATCGAACGCACTGCTTTGTTTTCGAAATGTCTTTTTTTGCAGTGCGTTCATCGAACGCACTGCTTTGTTTTCGAAATGACTATTTTTTTTTTTTTTTTTTTCGAATTTTACCCTCGATTGTTTTCTAAGAAGGCAACATGCCACAAACTACCTGTAACTGTTTGCTATTCAAACTGCGAGACTTGTAACTTTTAAATGTAAAATGATGACATTTAGTTCAACCGGAAACGAGGTGTGGGCAATAGCGCCATTTTGGTTTTTGCACTTTATTACCTCTATTTTTCGACTGATTTTTACATAACTTCTTTTGTTAGCTTCTTAAAACTGCTAGCTACTTAACTGCAGTTTAAAACTGCTAATTTCATTACTTTTGTAGCTGACTTTTTTCATTTCAATTTTTGCATTTTTTTCAACTTCTACAATTTTATTCCCATCCACCCGAAAACTTACAGGTAGATAGACATTGTAAATGCGATCAAAAATTATTTTTCAAATTTTCGACATCACTTCCGGTTTCAAAGTTATTCGCTTTTAAAAATTAAAATTTCATTTCCTGAATTCTTAAGATATTTCAAAAATTCTTTTTGCATTAAGCTAGAAAAAGTCATACAAAAAAACGAAGATGAAAAAATCCGGACCGGAAGCAAATGATAAGCCGCCATATTGAAATGTCAAACTTTTGTAAATTTTAAAATTCAAGTTCAGGGGATAAAGCGATTTTCGTTATTTTTTCGTATCTAATGACTAGAGTCGATTGCGCAACTTTATTTGGGAGCCGATTTTTGAATTTGGATTTGGATTTTCTTTTATTTTTATTTTAATATTTTTGGTAATGTCAAAAACTTTAAAGGCCCATATTTCTTGACCTTGACCTTCGGTGACCGTGTGACCTGAACACGATTTATTCTCCTTGGTGATATCTATCCACTGATATGTTCATTTGTGTTGTCCGATGATTACTTCCGGTTTTATAGCCGATTGAAATTTGCAATTTTTATGTTTAACGAGCTCTGTCACGTGAACTAATTTATAAATAACAAATATTTAAATTGAATCTTATTAGGGTTTATCTGCTCTTTGTAATGATATATTAAACCAAATATTTCCACCAAAAATGCGCTTTTTAATATTTGGAAATTTTATATTTTCTTCTCTACTAACTGTGCGTAATTTTCTTTAAATCGAAATTGGGCCTCTGGAGATGCTACGATTCGTGTAATTTTAATGTCTATAGAATTTTATATCGATTGCTGAATTATATTTGGAAACTGATTTTTGAATTTTGATTTTGATTTTGATATTTTTACCGAAAGTAATATATAAACACTTCGAATGGTTGTATATTGTAACCTTGACCTTTGGTGTCCTTGTAAGCTGCACAAA
>JAUJPP010000909.1:0-11317 GCA_030562195.1 Nipponacmea schrenckii
AACATGATAAAACTTTAATCAGTTGAGACAAAAAAAAAAACAACAAATATTTTAGTGAGTAATGGCAACTATGAAATCCAGGGGCGTAGCTACCGGGGGGGGTGTGGGGGGGTGTCACACCCCCCCAGTTTTACTGAACTCGTCGGTAAAACGCGGAATCGGTCGGTAAAAAGGGGGGTCATGGATGGAACCGTCGGTAAAACGCGGAATCGATCGATTAAACCTATTAATTAACCTAAAAAGTCAAAACATTGAGTTGGTTATGATCGGTCGATAAAAGACGGCAAGGTGGGACCGTCGGTAAAACCAATTAACCTAAAAAGTAAAAACCTTGTGTTGGTTATGATTTTATCAGTAAACTGTCAACATTAAAAGTATTTTTTTTTTACTAAAACTACCGGAATCGGTCGGTATAAGTTGGTTATGACTGGAGTCTTCGGTAAAACCGATTGGTTAACCGATACCCTTTTTATTGGTAAGCTGTTCGTTATATGAATTTGTCGGTAAAACACGGAATTGGCCGATAGAAGAAGGTCATAGATGGAGCCGTCGGTAAAACCGATTTGTTAACCGAAAGAGTGAAAACCTTGTGTCTCTTAAGATGTTATCGGTAAACCGTTCGTCTACATTAAAGTGATTTTTACTAAACTTGTCGATAAACGCGGAATCGGTCGATTGGCTGACCGAAAGTGTGGAAACCTTGTGTCAGTTATGATGTTATCGGAAAACTGTTCGTCTACATAAAAAGTGATTTTTACTGAACTTGTCGGTAAACCGCAGAATAGGTCGAAAAAGGCTATATAAAACATATGGTTGTCCGACGAAAATTGATAATTTTGACCGGTGGAAACGAATTCCAAAATGGCGTCAGAATTATTTTCCGGGTTTCCTAGTTTGTAAAATTTTCAGGGGGAGAACAGCCGAAACAACCCCCCCCCCCCCCCCCATGTCGGTAAAACGCAGAATAGGTCGAAAAAGGACATAGAAAACATATGGTTTTCCGATGAAAATTGATAATTTGGACCAGTGGAAAAGACTTCCAAAATCGTGTCAGATGTATTCTCCGGGTTTCCGAGTATGTAAAATTTTCCGGGGAAGGACCCCCGAACCCCCCGCCACTGCAAGAGCCAAATACGAAGGCCTTTGGCCTGCAGGGCTTGCCTTGGAAAAATCACCTTTCAGTCCCCCCTCTCAGACATATTCTAGATACACCCCTGATTGATATGGTTTTCTAAGGTTTAGGATTTGCTTTAACGATGGATTTCGTTCGTGTATAATGTATATACTTAAAAGTGCGAGTAAGTTATTTTTGCCCCGGGAAGAACACGTGTTCGTCGGTAAAACTTTGACGTTACACGTGTTCGTCGGTAAAACTTAGACGTTAAACCCCCCCAGTCAAAATGGTCACGCTACGCTCCTGATGAAATCTAAAATGCAAAATCAAATGAGCCTTTTGTAAATTGTATTTAATTGAATTCAGTAAAAATGCCAACTAGCAACACCTTTGTATGATTTCATTCGATAACATTGAATTACAGATTTTATCATTATATTATTTCATTTCATATGAAGGTCCAATGATTGATGATAATTGAAACATATTACATGTAGGAATATAAATGAACATTTTTATATGATATCCATATAATTTCCATATTTATCATATTTTAGATAAAATAGACTCTTTTTTATTAACAAACTAAGGAACAAAGAAATAATTAGCATAAATTTATCAGTACAAGGGAGTTAACTGCATTAGAACTAAAGTGCAATTTCAGACAAGAATAATAATATAATGTAATAATGATCCTAGCAGCTACTGAAAAAATTAACTCTTCAAATGCCTTTTTTCATACTTTTACAGGGCAAATAGACAAAGCATAGACAAAAACATATTTTCTTTTAATAGCCTTGTGTTCAATACTTTCCAATATACATCAATATGACTGATATTGTCATAAAATTGAAGAAATTTAAAATTGTAGATCTTTTTTGAATGCAATGTTTACCTCATTAAATTCTTGCAAAATATAACATGCAAAATTTATTAAGCCATTTATACCAAACATGTACGTTTGCTCATTTAAAATGGCTGTTTGAAAAAAAGGCTCCATCGGACATCAAGTATGTGACTGACTATTAACTATTCCTTGCAAAAAATGTGTGCAATTATATAAGTTTTATTGTTATTAAGTGCTTACTACTAGGATTTGAAACAGTTACTATGTATAGACAAACGAATAACACTGTTTTTCTCAGTATTAGCTTCCTGCAACACACTTAGCTTTTCTTATGGTAAACCAACAGCCCAGTTCTACTATGTTAAAGGTAACTATGTTCAGTAAAGATTCCAAATCAATATATCTCAAACATCATAATTATGTTTATAAATAGGATGACTTTATGACCCTTAGTATAGACAGCCTAATTGGACAAAACTTCCGTCCTGTTTTTGCTTTTTTTTTTAAACTGTAGCCACTTCAGTAGGGTCTAAAGATTTCTCTATTGAAAAGTTCACACATTAATTTTTTGGGCCCCATTCAGATGAAGTCTGGAACAAATTTAAAATTTTGACTGGGTCAATTCGGAACATATACTAAAAGACAGCCTTGCGAATCAAGATAACATACGCCCACCAGCAAATTTGATTTTAAGTACAAATCATTGTTTGTTGTCCATTCACATTTGGTTCATGTCCATTCTATAGAGAACTTTCCGACAATATATTTTGGTAAAAAATTATCAGATCTTTTCAAAAATAAACAGGGATCACGTTCATAATGATGTTGCGAACAAAATAAAATAAAAAGAATCCATAAAGAATTATTGTTTGTAGAGTGAGCAGAGTTGCACAATATAGCCAATTCATTGAAACCTGAACATAAGTTGGACACAATACTTTGGTGAAAATCCTGTAGAATGAGCATAAACAAAAGTAAATGGACGAAAGGGCCGTCAGGTGATTACAATATGCCCCAAATAAATTTGTGGAGTATAAAGTTTTTTCTTTTCACTTTCAGTGAACTTGATACACTATATTATTCTCCTGAAAATACACTTAAGTATAAATGACAAATAAATTCCATCTTTTTAGTTTTCAAAGGATACTATCCAAAATTATTTTTCTTTTGCATCAACTTTAGGAAATGGAAAAAAAATAAAAAAAAAATTACTTATAGCTAAAGGCTATTTAAAAAGGTGGAAAAAAATTTGCAGGGAAATCAAATATTCAAAAAATTAAGTCCTTGGATTTGTTTTGGGAAATAAATTTAGGGATCAAATTTAGGTTAAAATTGAAAAAAAACCTTAAAAAAAAACGTAAAATTATACAATAAATGTTTAAAAATTGTAAAATGATTTAAATTACCATATGTTTGTGATTTCACTAAAATTACCTCTATGAACTGTTTAGGGGGTTCTTATCTGAAATTTACAAGGCCTAGAATATCAAATTTAATCTAAAAAATATTGCAAATTCAACAACAAATATAGATTAATCAAGAGAAAAGAAATCAAAGTATGTGCCAAAAAGAAAATCTTCCTAGATATTTACTCAACTTCACGGGGAGGACATTTTATTTTCTGGGTAATAATGTAACAGTAATGCAATAATTAGTTAATGCTTCAATGGAACAGAAAATAAAACCATTTAGACTTTGGGAATATTGTTTGGATTTTGACATTAATATCTTTGTGTTTCCATTATTGTTTTTTTTCCTTATGATATATATAGCAGAGCAATAACCTTTAGCAGATGAGAAAGGCTAAACACTAATGGTAAATACCTGTTTAGAAGAGGGAGTCATACCAACTTGTACCACTATTACAGCTCTAGTTATATTTTCTTCTTCCATTCTCTTTATATAGGGTCTGAGGGTCTTAATACCAACTCTGGGTTCATCAGGAAAAAATACAAACATTTGATCTAAAAACAAGTAAAATGTATTATTGATTGACATAAAAACTAAATTTCAAAAGAAAGAAAAGAAGCAGCATTTTATATATCAGGATAGCAATGATTCATGATTCTACAGACAAATCTCTTAATAATAAATAATATAATTCAATTGTAGAAACGCCTACAATCCAGGGTATCCTTCCACAAAAAAATCTCAAATGTGCTTGTAAACGTAAAAATTAAGTGAAGCTGTTACACAAAAAATCGTAACATACATTCACGACTTAAAACAAGGCTGTTGTAGAGTTTAGATAACGTTAACTGTGCATGGGTTAATAAACTTATGTTATTATTGTGTGAGCGTAACTAGGCGAAAATCTTGTCATAATGACTATGTGCCTTACATTTTGTTAGCAAACTAAGTTCTTCAATTCTTTGGATGTTAGTTTTTGAAAAAGGAAACTAGACTAAACTGATTTAGGAATCATATATTCATATTGTTAAACTTGAATATGAGTTTGACAGTTCTGTCCTACTGACTTAGTATTAACCTATTTATAACTTGACCTACTGCCTCTACAGTATAAAATTTGTTGCAGACCTCAGCTTCAGTATTTAATAAATTTTAACATAAAGAGCATTCCTACACTGCCTGCTACTTACGAATCACCTTTGACGAAGGATGCTGAATGACGAAACAGAACTTATTTCTGCGCAAGTCTTTTGTGGCAACCAAGTATTTTTATTTACTTTTCACCAAAGAAGTAACTTACAATTTATTTCAGTCGTAATTGTAAAACATTATCTTACAACAGCTCTGTGGAAAGCACATAATGACAAGATTTTTTGTGGAACAATACCCAAAACACTGTAAATGTAAAAGATAGCTTGCCTTGCAAGATAACATACACCCACTGGCAGCATTGAATTGAATAATCAATTGAGCAATAACTCAAAAAACATTCACTTAATATTGTTCATGGAAAATCGTCAAATTCAAACTTGACCACCAGCTTATCTATTTCTATACTCATACCAAGTTTCATCAAATCTATTAAAAAATTGTAGTTTCTTTTTCATCCACAAAAATTTTTGACGCAATTTTACTAAGTCAAGGGCAATAACTCAAAAATCATTTATTTTCCAAATCCTTTGAAAATTGAAGCTTCTTATTGCAACCACAATAGAATTTTGACGCAATTTTTCTTAGTTGTGGGCAATTACTCATTAACTGTTCATCGAAAAATCGTCAAATTCGAACTTGACCACAGCCTTATCAATTTCCATGCTCATACCAAGTTTCATAAAAATCCTTTGAAAATTGATGCTTCTTATTGAAACCACAACATAATTTTGACGTGAATTTACTAAGCCAAGGGTAATAACTCAAAAATTGTCAAATTCAAACTTGACTTAAAGGGATAATAGGCGTTAGAACGAACAAAAAAATTTAAGTTCACTCAAATTTGGACAATTACAGTATATATCCATCAGTGGACTTACCTGGTGTCATACCTATACATCAAAATCACTCTATTATCAGATAAATCCCCAAAATAAAGTAGTTAATCATAAAACGCTTGAGCAATCCATCAAGCGATTTTCAAATCGTGTAAATATAAAGGGAAGTAACTCTAACATGTGGGTTTTCACGCGTCCTTGACCCCTACTGTTGAATTGCACAATGATGTTTTAGCGTTGATTTACCAGACGCTTTTATTCTCAAACTGAATGGAATCGTCGCTGGCTCACTTTTTGTTAAAATTCCGAATATATTTTTATTGTGACCTTTTAAAATTTGGTATAGTGTGGGATGCATACTTATTTAACTAATAGTCAATATTAAACACAAATATAAGCCGTAGGACGCGTGTATTCTAACGCCTATTATCCCTTTCAGTGTAATCAATTCCAATGCTCACACCAATTTTCATCAAAATCCTTTGAAAATTGTAGGTTTTATTCCATCAACAATACATTTTTGACAAGATTTTACTAAACCAAGGGCAATAAATCAAAAACTGTTCGTCAAAAAATCATCAATTTTGAATTTGACTGCTGTCTTATCAATTTCAATACTCAAACTAAGTTTCATCAAAATCCATTGAAAATTGTATCTTCTATTGCACTCACAATAAAATTTGTACATAATTTTTCTTAGTCAAGGGCACTAACTCATAAACTGTTTATCGAAAAATCGTCAAATTAAAACTTGACCTCTGCCTTATCAATTCCAATGCTCATACAAAGTTTCATCAAAATCCATTAAATATTGTAACTTCTATAGCTCCCACAATAAAATTTTGACGCAATTTTACTAACTCAAGGGCAATAACTCAAAAACCGTTCATCAAAAAAATTGTCAAATTCAAACTAGACTATTGTCTTATCAATCCCAATGCTCACACCAAGTTTCATCAAAATCAATTGAAAAATGTAGCTTCTAATGCACCCACAATAAAATTTTGACGCAATTTTACTAAATCAAGGGCAATAACTCAAAAAACGTTTATCGAAAAATCGTCAAATTCAACCACTGCCTTATCAATTCCAATGCTCATACCGAGTTTCAGTCAAATCCATAGAAAATTGTACCTTCTATAGACGGTTTTTTTCAGTTGTCGCCCCTAGTTTAAATATCTGCCACTAGAGGCGCTGTTGTGAAATCCGCCATTACGAGAGTGAAATTTCACGTCGAGTAAGCCTAATCTGATCGTCATTTTTGTGCCATTTCACTAGCCTTTAGAAGATATTTGATCCAATTTATATTTAATTAACTCTATTTTACTGACTGTCTACGTGGGCAGTGTTTTATTGAAATTCGTGCTGATATTACCCGTCATATCGCATTTTTGGATAGTTTTTATGTTTGTTGACATTTGTGACCCAGTTTTATTTATAAAAATATGATTGCCCTACTTGAATAATTGAAAGAATTTTAATGAAAGCAGTTCACTTAATTTTCGTGATTTGTTCTCTTGATGATTTGTTGAAAAGAATAAATTGTCAAATTAAATAGTAAGCATGTTAATCCTTCATTCCCTTCACCTATCACTCATATGTCTCACCCAAAGCCACTTATTGATATTCTTGTACTTACATTCTGACAAGGCTTATAAAAAATTTTCTGTAAATCTAAATCTGTAAGGGATTGTGGTCTTCACCAATAGCTAGATCCCAGTCTTAGCTTTGCACTATAATTTTTTTTCTGAGAAGAATAGTTAATTGACAAATAATTTTCGAGGTCTGAATAAATGAGGATAGCTAGTTAGTGCAAATGCAATGAAATACAGAAGGTAATAAGCATTTATTTAATGATGCGGGTGGGAAAATATATATAACAAAGTCAATATCTGATCTATCCATATTTTTTCATAATAAATAAGCATCATTGTCAATTTCTCGAATTAAATCATCCCTCAAAATAGCCAAATAATTAAGGATTTCAATTTGTCAGCAAGAACAGGAATCTAAGAACTAAATATTTTACTGGCAAGACTTTTAGAAATTCCAAAGCGTCTACATAAATATTAAATTTAACCTTAGCCTCATAAGAACAAGTAATATTTGACCTGCAATATCTAATTAGGCCTAAAAGGTGAAAATATTGAAAGCAGTCCTACACTCAACTAATTAAAAAAAAAAACACCTCTTTCTTCACACCCGTGTATAATAAAGAATCATTGGCGTTAATCAAACAGGTAGCTGCTCTTCGTTCCTATCTATCGATAACTTCCGTTTTTTCACAGCCGCACCTGTTGTATCATCACGCCTCAATAACTTGCGCCTGCCAGGTGTAACAATCGCTTCGTAACCAAGCTTTAACTTAGGAATGGGATTTACTGGCGTCGGAACTCCTCCGATACAATGTTCAGAACAAACATAAATTTTCTTTGGTAGAAATTTGCGATTGATAGCCTTCATCCATTCGAGTTGAGCTGGTTCAAGATTAGACGGCATCGATAAAAATCGGAAAGGTAACAAACATGTACATTTTTCGTTCGTAAGGTGATGAACTTCAAACACCATTTCCTTCCACTGGTTGTTTTTTTCGCCTATTATTGGTACAGCCGTTGATCGTACAAGATGTTCCTCCACTTTTCGTGTATTTTCTTTGATCCATTCTTTTTCATTTTGATCGTTGAACAACAAAAAAATTTATGTAAACAAAAAATATTTCGCCTTGACGCCATTAACTAATACGTGAAACGGGAACGAGGCTAGGCAAATTTCACGCTCGTAATGGCGGACATGTCACGTGATACTCTAATGGCCGCGCCCATGGTTTTGGCGGGAAATATGAATGGACCCGCCTATTGCATGAGCAAAAATTTTGATGTGATGTAACTATGTCAAGGGCAATAACTCAAACCCTGTTCATCGAAAAAATCTTCGAATTCAAACTTGACCGCCGTCTTATCAATTTCAATGCTCACACCAAGTTTGATTAAAATCCATTGAAAATTGTAGCTTTTATTGTGTCTAAAACAAAAATTGAATAACTAAAAGATAGCTTGCCAGGCAAGGCAACATACGTCCACTTCAGCAAACAGAATATTCCATGTTTTTTCATTAAATCAAGGGCAATAACTCATAAACCGACATCTGGAATCGCACCATTTTTTAACTTGTCCGAGATGTTATTAAGATGAATAATCAAGTTTCATTCAAATAGGATAAAAACTACAGCTTCTATTGCGTACACAAGTAAATTTTAACGTTTTTTCATTTAATCAAGGGCCATAACTCATAAACTGACATCTGGAATCGTGTCATTTTCGAACATGTCTTGGATATTATCAAGATGAATACACAAACCAAGTTTCATTCAAATGAGATAAAAACTACAGCTTCTATTGCATACACAAGTAAATTTTAACGTTTTTTCATTTAATCAAGAGCCTTATAACTCATAAACCGACATCTGGAATCGTGCCATTTTCGAACTTGTTCAAGATATTATCAAGATGAATACACATACCAAGTGTCATTCAAATCGGATAAAAACTCTGGCCTGTATCGCGTATACAAGTAATTGTTGACGGACGGACGGAGGGACAGACGGGGTCGATGGCAATCAACATTTTCATGTGGGCGTATAAAAATGATTAAAGATTAATTAATTAGGTATAATTTATTATAATGACACTTTTTTATTGAGAGAGGATTATATTGTTGAAGAAAAATAACTTTCTATGCATTTGAATATATACATTAACACAAATATTGTTCCATGTAAAGATGTGTTGAGTATCATAATAGATAATAGATCTAAATTAGAAACTCCAATAGATGAGTTCATTATACCAGAGAGGTAAATGCCGTTTGTTTATTTAACTTCCTTTTCTTTCTTTTAAATTTTTTGTTTCAACTATTTATCTACTCAATGATAGAATAATATTCTATGACACTCAGGTAGTTGTGCATCACTGTCAAATTTATATCTCTTAACATTCGTATTGAAAGGTTGTCTCCCAAAACCTCTACATGCTTCGATATTTTACACAGGCAACAAAAAATTGCTTTTAAATTAATTCCTGGTTCTAAGTATAATACTGATTTGTCACTGAATCTTAAAAGGCTTAATATTTTTGACATTAAAACCAGGCATAATTTTAATTCGTATAAATTTATGTATAAAACTCTGAACAACTTGTCTCCTTCCTACCTTTCAAGCCTCTTTAGCTATAAACAGACGCCTTATTCTAGCATAAATTCAAAACTTGTGGTGCAAAAACCACGAATCAATTTGATTAAACAAAGTATTAAATACAAAGGATCGATTTTATGGAATGGTCTAGACGAAAATATTAAATCAGCATCAGATTTTAAGACTTTTCGAAGGATGATTCTTGGTAATCTTTCATTAACATAAGCATACTTCCTGTTACACGGGTATTCTTTTCACCAACTATAGGCTTACTTGCTGATGGCTATCTCAACAATTGTGTTTCTCAATGATTTAATGATTTAAGTAATTTATTAATTTTTTTTTTTCCCTTTCCCACAGGTATATCACCACCAACAATTCTATTTTGGCCTAACTTGAACCATTTTGAAAATCTAAATTACTACTGTCGGGGGATGAGTAAACATCCTTAAAGCTGGTCTTGAGCATGGACAAATCCTACCTCCCCCTCCATAGAAAATAAGAACATAAAATGGAGTAGGGTTGGGTAGCCCGCTCGCAGCACATGCACTGACGCTTTGGCAATTCTTTTTCTTTTTTCTTTTTCCTTTTTTTTTTTTTTTTTTTTTTTTATGTATGTTTTGATGTCTGATCGGCTCATGCAGATGTACTTGTCTATTCCTTGGTTTTTGTGGTCATGTACTTGATCGCAGAATGATGAATCTGTCCATTTTATACACATGTACTTGTGTATTTTAAAAAATAATTTTACATTGAAATGATATATGGTTTTTGCTGTCATGTACTTGATCGCCGGAAGATAAATCTGTCCATTATTTACACATGTAATTGTGTATTTTAAAATAAATTGTACGTTGAAATAATACATGATTTTTTGCGGTCGTGTGCATGGCCGCGGGAACTATATATTACATCCATTTTATAAACTAATTGTAGGTTGAAAATCTGTCCATTCATGCACATGTACTTGTGTATTTTTAAACAAATTGTACGTGGAGTATTGTATATTTATTTTGTGGTCATGTACTTGATCGCCGGAACATATCTCTGTCCATTTGATACACATGTACTTGTGTATTTTTAGTATTTCAGACGAATTGTATATTGAGACATTATGTATTTTCGATTTTTTTTTTTTTTTTTTTTTCCAATGTATTGCCCCATGGGCTGAATGTGAGACAGGACCATGTCCTTGTGTATTGGGCCTAATTCTGACCCATGTAAAATAAAGAGTTTATTATTATTATTATTATTATTACTAATTGTAGAAGAGCTGGGTTGTAGAGGAAATGGCATGTAGAGGTTTTTGTGAGACAACCTTTCAATACGAATGTTAAGAGATATAAATTTGACAGTGATGCACAACTACCTGAGTGTCATAGAATATTATTCTATCATTGAGTAGATAAATAGTTGAAACAAAAAATTTAAAAGAAAGAAAAGGAAGAGTTTTAGTTGAATACAGCAATAAAGTAGTACCTGTAGGGTCATCATTGTGAGCAACCAATACAATCAAATCACTTCGCCCAGGCTTTCTTTCACTACAGAAAAATATAAGAATGATAAAAAATTCTAATAAAAAATAGACAAAAGTTATAATTAATAATTAATTAAAAGTTATAAACATCATTGTGCAATTCAACAGTAGGGGTCAAGGACGCGTGAAAATCCACATGTTAGAGTTATTTCCTTTATATTTTACAATTTGAAAATCGCTTGATGGATGGCTCAAGCGTTTTATGATTAACTACTTTATTTTGGGGATTTAT
>JAUJPP010000911.1:0-10127 GCA_030562195.1 Nipponacmea schrenckii
AAAATCCGGTCAAAATCGAACTGAAAATAAACTTGCTAAAGCAAAAAAAACTGAACTTCCGGTTCTCACTTCCTGTCAGAGATAGAACTTCCGGTTTTGTTTTATTTGATAATAGAAATCATTCTAAGATCAACTGTAGATTTAGAATTTTTGCATCCTTTACCAGTTTGTCTGCAAACTCATCCAAGAATTAAAAAAAAAAAAAAACTAGAATTGCTTACAATTATGAACGTATTTCGAGAGCCTTAAAATATTATGTAGGCTAAATTTGCAATGACCTACATCTAGACAATATATTGAATATCATTTGACCTAGTTTTCAAACTCATAAAATAATTAGGTCACATCTTCCGTAACGGTTAAAAGTGGCGAAAATATAAAAATTATCAATTTTTGCTGTATTTAAGTACACTTATCTCTGTGAATTTTTTAAGTAAGCCAAATAAAAATATACCTACCCCTAAACAATATATTGAATATTATTTGACTTAATTTTCAAGGTCATAGATTAAGTGGGTCACACATTCCGTAGCCGTTAAAGTGACCCAATTTTGAAAAAATCGAAATTTGAATAATTCGAAAAAAAAAAAACCGAAATTTAAAAATCGGCCTCCAAGAAAAGGTGGATAATGATCCATTGTATCTCTGTGCTAAATTTCATCAAAATCGGTCTATCAGTAGTGTCTGAATTTCGGATTTAAGAATTGTAACGAAAATTCAAAATGGCGGCCGATATGGCAGCTTGACCTAATTATTTAGGTCAAATCAATTACTATTGACAAGTTATTTATAAAACAGTTTTCACTTTTCACCTAGCAGTTATAGACCGGAAGTTACGTAATTACGTCATTTGAGGCTAAACCGGAAGTGGAATTTTTTTTTTCACATTTTTTCAAAAATTATAATCATATCGCCTATCAACTGGTAAAGTTTCAAAATTTTACCATTTATATTAAAGGAGAAATCACGGTCTGAAATTTTTGCCGATGACCCTTGAATATTGAATTGCAAATCGTGGGTAAAATATTTAACCTAATTGCATAAAACCTATAATTGTTAGTTGACAAATACATTGAAGTATTCAAATCTGAAAATCCTGTCAAAATCGAAGTGAAAATAAACTTGCTAAAGCAAAAAAACCTGAACTTCCGGTTCTCACTTCCTGTCAGAGATAGAACTTCCGGTTTTGTTTTATTTGATAATAGAAATCATTCTAAGATCAACTGTAGATTTAGAATTTCTGCACCTTTTACCAGTTTGTCTGCAAACTCATCCAAGAATTACAAAAAAAAAAAAAAATAAATAAAACTAGAATTGCTTACAATTATGAACGTATTTCGAGAGCCTTAAAATATTATGTAGGCTAAATTTGCAATGACCTACATCTAGACAATATAATGGATATCATTTTACCTAGTTTTCAAAGTCATAAAATAATTAGGTCACACCTTCCGTAACGGTTAATGATGGCGAAAATATGAAAATTATCAATTTTTGCTGTATTTAAGTACACTTATCTCTATGAATTTTTTAAGTAAGCCAAATTAAAAAATATCTACTCTTAGACAATATATTGAATATTATTTGACCTAATTTTCAAGGTCATAGATTAAGTGGGTCACACCTTCCGTAGCCGTTAAAGTGACCTAATTTTGAAAAAATCGAAATTTAAATAATTCGAAAGAAAATACGAAATTTGAAAATCGGTCTCCAAGAAAAGGTAGATAATGATCCATTGTATCTATGTGCCAAATTTCATCAAAATCGGTCTATCAGTAGTGTCTGAATTTCGGATTTAAGAATTGTAACGAAAATTCAAAATGGCGGCCGATATGGCAGCTTGACCTAATTATTTAGGTCAAATCAATTACTATTGACAAGTTATTTATAAAACAGTTTTCACTTTTCACCTAGCAGTTATAGACCGGAAGTTACGTAATTACGTCATTTGAGGCTAAACCGGAAGTGGAATTTTTTTTTTCACATTTTTTCAAAAAACATAATCATATCGCCTATCAACTGGTAAAGTTTCAAAATTTTTGCCATTTATATTAAAGGAGAAATCACGGTCTGAAATTTTTGCCGATGACCCTTGAATATTGAATTGCAAATCGTGGGTAAAATATTTAACCTAATTGCATAAAACCTATAATTGTTAGTTGACAAATACATTGAAGTTTTCAAATCTGAAACTCCGGTCAAAATCGAACTGAAAATAAACTTGCTAAAGCAAAAAAACCTGAACTTCCGGTTCTCACTTCCTGTCAGAGATAGAACTTCCGGTTTTGTTTTATTTGATAATAGAAATCATTCTAAGATCAACTGTAGATTTAGAATTTCTGCAACTTTTACCAGTTTGTCTGCAAACTCATCCAAGAATTACAAAAAAAAAAAATAAAAAATAAAACTAGAATTGCTTACAATTATGAACGTATTTCGAGAGCCTTAAAATATTATGTAGGCTAAATTTGCAATTACCTACATCTAGACAATATATTGAATAACATTTGACCTAGTTTTCGAAGTCATAAAATAATTAGGTCACACCTTCCGTAACGGTTAATGATGGCGAAAATATGAAAATTATCAATTTTTGCTGTATTTAAGTACACTTATCTCTATGAATTTTTTAAGTAAGCCAAATTAAAAAATATCTACTCGTAGACAATATATTGAATATTATTTGACCTAATTTTCAAGGTCATAGATTAAGTGGGTCACACCTTCCGTACCCGTTAAAGTGACCTAATTTTAAAAAAATCAAAATTTAAATAATTCGAAAGAAAATATGAAATTTGAAAATCGGTCTCCAAGAAAAGGTAGATAATGATCCATTGTATCTATGTGCTAAATTTCATCAAAATCGGTCTATCAGTAGTGTCTGAATTTCGGATTTAAGAATTGTAACGAAAATTCAAAATGGCGGCCGATATGGCAGCTTGACCTAATTATTTAGGTCAAATCAATTACTATTGACAAGTTATTTATAAAACAGTTTTCACTTTTCACCTAGCAGTTATAGACCGGAAGTTACGTAATTACGTCATTTGAGGCTAAACCGGAAGTGGAATTTTTTTTTCACATTTTATCAAAAATTATAAACATACCGCCTATCAACTGGTAAAGTTTCAAAATTTTACCAATTATATTAAAGGAGAAATCACGGTCTGAAATTTTTGCCGATGACCCTTGAATATTGAATTGCAAATCGTGGGTAAAATATTTAACCTAATTGCATAAAACCTATAATTGTTAGTTGACAAATACATTGAAGTTTTCAAATCTGAAAATCCGGTCAAAATCGAACTGAAAATAAACTTGCTAAAGCAAAAAAACCTGAACTTCCGGTTCTCACTTCCTGTCAGAGATAGAACTTCCGGTTTTGTTTTATTTGATAATTGAAATCATTCTAAGATCAACTGTAGATTTAGAATTTCTGCACCTTTTACCAGTTTGTCTGCAAACTCATCCAAGAATTACAAAAAAAAAAAAAAAAAAAATAAAATAATCCGAACGATTACAATACGTTTTCGCCAAAGTCGAAATACGTAATAATCCGAACGATTACAATACGTTTTCGCCAAAGTCGAAATACGTAATAATCCGAACGATTACAATACGTTTTCGCCAAAGTCGAAATACGTAACTAGATCCCCAGGCTTCGCGAGGTTCTGACGCAGTGCGTAGCAGTTTTGATATACGCTTTAAAACTGTCCCTTAAAGTATCCGTAGAACAGTAACGTTATTTTTACAGAGTATAAGTCGTTTTATTTCAAATCATAATTGGTTCGCTGAAACTAGTGTCATGTAGATCGCCCAAACGCATAATTCAACAACCAGTTTTTAACGATGAAATTCGCAATTTTCAAATGGTGATAAAACGGAAAGTATGCATCGTACATCAAAATATAATATATCAATGGATAGATCTTTTCGAGAGCTATCACATTTGTGCAGCTCACAAGGTCACTAAAGGTCAAGGTTACAATATACGACCATTCGAAAATTTTATATATTACTTTCGGTCAAAATATCAAAATCAAAATCAAAATTCAAAAATCGGTTTCCAAATATAATTCAGGAATCGATATAACATTCTATAGACATCAAAATTACGCGAATCGTAGTATCTCCAGAGGCCCCATTTCGATTTAAAGAAAATTACGCACAGTTAGTAGAGAAGAAATACAAAATTCTCAAATACTAAAAAGCGCATTTTTGATGGAAATATGTGGTTTTATATATCATTACAAAGAGCAGATAAACTGTAATAAGATTCAATATGAATTTTTGTTATTTATAAATTAGTTCACGTGACAGAGCTCTTTAAAAATAAAAATCACAAATTTCAATCGGTTATAAAACCGGAAGTAGACATCGGACAACACATATGAATATATCATTGAATAGATATCATCAAGGGCAATAACTCATGTTCATGTCACAAGGTCACCAAAGGTCAAGGTCACGAAATACGGGCCTTTGAAATTTTGGTCATTACCAAAAAATTAAAATGGAAATAAAAGAACATCAAAATCAAAATTAAAAAATCGGCTCCCAAATAAAGTTGCGCAATCGACTCTAGTCACAAGATATGAAAAAATAATGAAAATCGCTTTATCACCTGAGGCCCCATTTTTAATTTTACAAAAGTTTAACATTTCAATATGGCGGCTTATCGTTTGCTTCCGGTCTGGATTTTTTCATCTTCGTTTTTTTGTATGACTATTTGTAGCATGTTGCAAAACGAATTTTTGAAATATCTTAAGAATTCCGGAAGTTAGGTTTTTAAAATTTACAAGAGAATAACTTCAAAACCGGAAGTGATGTCGAAAATTTGAAAAATTATTTAAGATCGCATTAACAATGTTTATCTACCTGTAAGTTTTCAGGTGGATGAGAATAAAACTGTAGAAGTTGAAAAAAAAGCAAAAATTAAAAATAAAAAAGTCAGCTACAAAAGTAATGAAATTAGCAGTTTAAAACTGCAGTTAAGTAGCTAGCAGTTTAAAGTAGCTAACAAAAGAAGTTCTGTCAAAATCAGTTGAAAAATAGAGGAAATAAACAGCAAAAACCCAAAATAGCGCTATTGCCCACAGCTCGTTTCCGGTTGACCTCAATGGCGTCATTTTGCATTTAACAAATACAAGTCACGCAGTTTGAATAGCAGACAGCAACAGTTAGTTTGTGGCATGTCGCCTTCTTAGAGAATAATCGAATGTGAAATTCGAAAAAAAAAAAAACTAGATCCCCAGGCTTCGCGAGGTTCTGACGCAGTGCGTAGCAGTTTTGATATACGCTTTAAAACTACCCCACAAAGTATCTGTAGAACACTAACAGTATTTTACAGAGTATAAGTCGTTTTATTTTAAAGCATAATTGATTCGCTGAAACTAGTGTCATGTAGATCGCCCAAACGCATAATTCAACAAACAGTTTTTAACGATGAAATTTACAATTTTCAAATGGTGATAAAACGGAAAGTATACATCGTACATCAAAATATAATATATCAATGGATAGATCTTTTCGAGAGCTATCACATTTGTGCAGCTTACAAGGTCACCAAAGGTCAAGGTTACAATATACGACCATTCGAGGTGTTTATATATTACTTTCGGTAAAAATATCAAAATCAAAATCAAAATTCAAAAATCAGTTTCCAAATATAATTCAGGAATCGATATAACATTCTATAGACATTAAAATTACACGAATCGTAGCATTTCCAGAGGCCCAATTTCGATTTAAAGAAAATTACGCACAGTTAGTAGAGAAGAAAATATAAAATTTCCAAATATTAAAAAGCGCACTTTTGGTGGAAATATTTGGTTTAATATACCATTACAAAGAGCAGATTAACCCTAATAAGATTCAATTTAAATATTTGTTATTTATAAATTAGTTCACGTGACAGAGCTCGTTAAAAATAAAAATTGCAAATTTCAATCGGCTATAAAACCGGAAGTTATCATCGGACAACACAAATGAACATATCAGTGGATAGATATCATCAAGGAGAATAAATCATGTTCAGGTCACACGGTCACCAAAGGTCAAGGTCACAAAATATGGGCCTTTAAAGTTTTTGACATTATCAAAAATATTAAAATGGAAATAAAAGAAAATCCAAATCCAAATTCAAAAATCGGCTCCCAAATAAAGTTGCGCAATCGACTTTAGTCATTAGATACGTAAAAATAACGAAAATCGCTTTATCCCCTGAATTTGAATTTTAAAATTTACAAAAGTTTGACATTTCAATATGGCGGCTTATCGTTTGCTTCCGGTTCCGATTTTTTCATCTTCGTTTTTTTGTATGACTATTTCTAGCATATTGCAAAAAGAATTTTTGAGATATCTTGAAAATTCCGGAAATTGATTTTTAAATTTTACAAGCGAATAACTTCAAAACCGGAAGTGATTTCGAAAATTTAAAAAATAGATTTTAATTGCATTTATAGTGTCTATATACCTGTAAGTTTTCGGATGCATCGGAATAAAATTGTAGAAGTTGAAAAAAACGCAAAAATTGAAATAAAAAAAGTCAGCTACAAAAGTAATGAAATTAGCAGTTTGAAACTGCAGTTATGTAGCTAGCAGTTAAAAGAAGCTAGCAAAAGAAGTTCTGTCAAAATCAGATGATAAATAGAGGTAATAAACAGCAATAATCAAAAAGCCGCCATTGCCCACAGCTCGTTTCCGGTTGCTCTTAATGACGTCATTTTACATTTATAAAATACAAGTCACGCAGTTTGAATAGGCAATAGCAACAGGTAGTTTGTGGCAAGTTGCCTTCTACGAAAACAATCGCGGGTAAAATTCGAAAAAAAAAAAAAACTAGATCCCCAGGCTTCGCGAGGTTCTGACGCAGTGCGTAGCAGTTTTGATATACGCTTTAAAACTACCCCACAAAGTAGCTATAGAACACTAACATTTTTTTACATAGTATAAGTCGTTTTTTTTTCAAAGCATAATTGGTTCGCTGAAACTCATAATTCAACAAACAGTTTTTAACGATGAAATTCGCAATTTTCAAATGGTGATAAAACGGAAAGTATACATCGTACATCAAAATATAATATATCAATTGATAGATCTTTTCGAGAGCTATCACATTTGTGCAGCTCACAAAGTCACCAAAGGTCAAGGTTACAATATACGACCATTTGAATTTTTTATATATTACTATCAGGTAAATATCAAAATCAAAATCAAAATTCAAAAATCGGTTTCCAAATATAATTCAGCAATCGATATTACATTCTATAGGCATCAAAATTACACGAATCGGAGCATCTCCAGAGCCCCAATTTCGATTTAAAGAAAAACACGCACAGTTAGTAGAGAAGAAAATACAAAATTTCCAAATACTAAAAGGCCCATTTTTGGTGGCAAAATGTGGATTTATATATCGTTACAAAGGGCAGATAAACTCTAATAAGATTCAATATGAATTTTTGTTATTTACAAATTAGTTCACGTGACAGAGCTCTTTAAAGATAAAAATTACAAATTTCAATCGGCTATAAAACCGGAAGTAATCATCGGACAACACAAATGAATATATCAGTGGATAGATATCATCAAGGGGAATAAATCGTGTTCAGGTCACAAGGTCACCAAAGGTCAAGGTCACGAAATATGGGCCTTTAAACTTTTGGCCATTACAAAAAATTAAAATGGAAATAAAAGAAAATCAAATTCAAAATTCAAAAATCGGCTCCCAAATATGATTGCGCAATCGACTCTAGTCATTAGATAAGAAAAAATAAAGAAAATCGCTTTATCCCCTGAATTTGAATTTCAAATTTTATAAAACTTTGACATTTCAATATGGCGGCTTATCGTTTGCTTCCGGTCCGGATTTTTTCATCTTCGTTTTTTTGTATGACTACTTCTAGCATATTGCAAAAAGAATTTTTGAAATATCTTGAAAATTCCGGAAATTGATTGTTAAATTTTAAAAGCGAATAACTTCAAAACCGGAAGTGATTTCGAAAATTTAAAAAATAGATTTTAATCGCATAAATAGTGTCTATCTACCTGTAAGTTTTCGGGTGCATCGGAATAAAATTGAAGAAGTTGAAAAAAACGCAAAAATTGAAATAAAAAAAGTCAGCTATAAAAGTAATAACATTAGCAGTTTTAAACTGCAGTTATGTAGCAAGCAGTTAAAAGAAGCTAGCAAAAGAAGTTCTGTCAAAATCAGTTGAAAAATAGAGCTAATAAACAACAAAATCCAAATAAACGCCATTGCCCACAGCTCGTTTCCGGTCACTCTAAATGACGTAATTTTACACTTAACAAATACAAGTCACGCAGTTTGAATAAGCAATAGCAACAGGTAGTTTGTGGCAAGTTGCCTTCTTAGAAAACAATCGAGGGTAAAATTCGAAAAAAAAAAAAAAAAAAAGACATTTCGAAAACAAAGCAGTGCGTTCGATGAACGCACTGCAAAAAAAAAGACATTTCGAAAACAAAGCAGTGCGTTCGATGAACGCACTGCAACTAGAGCCACACGTGGCACAGAGTGGGACTTTGCTAACGTTGCAAAATTGCAACAAACAGGCCGAAACATCTGATTTTCTGGGAGAACCTGGCCAAAGCAACGAGGTATCTGTGTGCAAAGAATTTTTTGGAAAAATGTTATTTCCTACAGATGTAAAGCGCTGACCGATATAACTGGTAAATTGGAAGTTTACCCGTATGTGCCACGCCCATCTAATTTACTTTTGCGTAAATCTAATCTCATACAAAATATATATTCATGGTTCAAATTTGAAGCTTGTACATCTAATAGATCACGAGATATACACAAATACGTTTCAAAAAAGCAAAATGTACTTTAATTTTAAAAGTCCAAAAATTAAATTTTCATTTTAAAAACTTTTGTTGTGCATCGCTGGAAAGAGGACAAAAGGCGCCTTGGGAATGTGAAAAAAATAACCCTCTAAATTAATTAGGTCACGCTCTAGAGCAGTCCAACTTTGCAAATTTTGGTGCTTTTGAGCAGCTATAAAACCGGAAATAGACGTCAGAAGTCTAATGCCAAATTGTCAACTGATAGCTAAAGTCAGTGACCAATGACCTTGTAAAGGTCAAGGTCACCAAAGGTCAAAGTCACTCGAAATAAGCCCCCAAACTAAAAAAAAACCTGATTTTTTGCAAATGTCGCAAAATTGCAACAAACAGGCAGAAACATTTGATTTTTTGGGATAAACTGGCCAAAGTAATGAGATATATGTTTGCAAGGTACTTTTTTGAAAAACGTTATTTACTGCAGCCGTAATTCGCTGACCGATATAAATGGTAAATTTGAAGTTCACCCGGATGTGCCACGCCCATCTCGTTTTTTTGGAGGGGAATCTAATCATATTCAAAATGTATATTCACAGTAAAAATTTGAAGCTTGTACAGCTAATAGATCACGAGATATACACACATACATTTCAAGGAAGCGAAAATACGGCAAAATGTACTTTTCTTTGCAAAAATCAAAAAATTCAATTTTCATTTTACGAACTTTTGTTATATATCGTTGGAAAGAGGACAAAAAGCACTTTAAGAATCTGAAAAAATTAACACTCTAAATTAATTAGGTCACGCTCTAGAGCAGCCCAAAGTTGCGAATTTTGCTGTTTTCGGGCAGCTATAAAACCGGAAGTAGACGCCGGAGGTCAAAGTTCAAAGTATCAACTGATAGCCAAGGTCAATGACCTTTTACCTATTAAAGGTCACGGTCATCAAAGGTCAAGGTCACGAGAAAAAAGCCCCCAAACTTCGAAAAAATTCAACCGGATGTTGCAAAAATGCAAAAGCGAAATTCAAAATTCGTCTCCCATACTTTTTTTCGCAATCGTTTAGACTTTCTAAAAATACTAATAACACACAAGTCACTCTTACCGTAGAGGCCCCATTTTGAGTTTTACAAAAAAGTGACATTTCAAGATGGCGGCCAAAGTTTCACTTCCGGTTCAGATTTTTTCTTCTTCGTTTTTTTGTATTCTAATTTAATTACGATCGACATTAATTTTGTTGCGATACATCAATTACAGCACAAGTAGGTCAACCGGAAGTTTAAACCCTTTTTTCGCTTAAACCGAAAATGAAGCAAAAATTTTGAC
>JAUJPP010000913.1:0-10048 GCA_030562195.1 Nipponacmea schrenckii
GCATGCGCAACATTCAATTTAATTTTTCTGCATCTCAGGGGATTAAAATCATTTAGTATATCTAAAATATACTGTTTTTGTTTAGAATCTTGAATTACATGGGAAGCAGGGTCGCCCGACATGAGACGAAAAAAACCGGAAGTCCCCACGCCCAAACCGGAAGTGATAAAAAAGTTTGATGATGTAGTTTTAATTGCGCTGCCTATCTATCTATATCCTGTAAATTTCAGACCGATGCGACAATTAGGGCCCGAGCTAGCTTGAAATCTTATTTGCATATTATGCAATTAGCCACTTTCGGGTTAGCGAAAATTTCATGTTAGACATTCAATTTTGATTCCAGCCCATATAAAGACCATTGGTGAAAACAGAAATAGTCTATCTTTTTCCGTTTGGGCTAGCGAGCTTCCCAAAAAAAAAAAAAAAAAAAAAAAAAAAAAACTAGAACTGTGAACAGCTCCGAGCGTGGCAACTATGCGTTATCCCATGGATTTCGAACATTTTGAAACTTCTAACCTGCTAGCTTTCAATTCCGGTACTTTTCAGCCTCCAATTGTGGAACAAGCGTAACAATATTGTTAGATCTATAGACAGCTGATGTCAAGGCCATTCTATATGGAAAATTTCAAGGTCATTGAAGGTGAAGGTCACAAGATTTAGAATTTCAAATTTTTTAAAAATTCAAACGGGCATAAATAATAAATGACGGACTAATTAAATTTTAAAGAAAATTTGCCATTCTCGGAAAAATGGCGCATGCGCAACTAGCAATTGGAATTTTTTTCTTCTCGGGGGATACAAATTATTTTGTATAGCTAATATATACTGTTTTTGCTTACATTCTTGAATTACACGGGATGTAGGGTCGCCTGAAATGAGATACAAAACCGGAAGTCCCCACGCCCAAACCGGAAGTGATCAAAAAATTTTGATGATATATTTTTAATTGTGTTGCGTATTTATCTATATCCTGTAAATTTCAGATCGATCCCAACATTAGAGCCCGAAAGTGTAATATAACCGTCCAAAATTGCAAAATAGTCAGATTTCGGTGGGCTATATAACCGGAAGTTAATATTTGTCATGCAATATCAGCACATCTATAGACAGCTGAGGTCAAGGACATTCTACATCTCAAATGTCAAGGTCATTGAAGGTCAAGGTCACGAGATATAGAGTTTTAAATTTTTGAAAAATTCGAACGGGCATAAAAAAAATTCAAATTCGAAAATCAAAATTCTGTTCCCAACATTTTTTTAGATAAAGTATCAAGGTTTTGATAGACACCAAAATCATAAAAATCGGTCAATAATTGGCGGACTTATTAAATTTTTAAGAAAATTTGCCATTTTTGAAAACTGCGCATGCGCAACATTCAATTTAATTTTTCTTCATCTCAGGGGATTAAAATCATTTAGTATAGCTTAAATATACTGTTTTTGTTTAGATTCTTGAATTACATGGGAAGCAGGGTCGCCCGACATGAGACGAAAAAACCGGAAGTGATCAAAAAATTTTGATGATGTAGTTTTAATTGCGCTGCCTATCTATCTATATCCTGTAAATTTCAGACCGATCCGACTATTAGGGCCCGAGCTAGCTTGAAATCTTATTTGCATATTATGCAATTAGCCACTTTCGGGTTAGCGAAAATATTATGTTAGATATTCATTTTTGATTCCAGCCCATATAAAAACCATTGGTGAAAACAAAAATAGTCTATCTTTTTCCGTTTGGGCTAGCGAGCTTCCCAAAAAAAAAAAAAAAAAAATAATCCGAACGAAAACAAAGCGTGACAAATTTTATTTGCCACGCAATAATCCGAACGAAAACAAAGCGTGACAAATTTTATTTGCCACGCAAATAATCCGAACGAAAACAAAGCGTGACAAATTTTATTTGCCACGCAATAACTACTTCAACACAGTACAAGTTACATTGCATCTTTGTATTATCTCGACTGCATTAACTTCCACTATATGCAAATGAGCTTATGGGCGGAGCATAAAAGTATTTATATTTACTAAATGCTCCCTATAACGTCCATTACGTCCTCAAACCAGCTCGTGTCCAAATATCTTCGACTGTGTCAAACAAATGTATTGAGTTAATATAGATGTTCATAAGCTGTTCGTGACTGATTCGTAATCAAATCGGAAGAAAACATAATAGCCGTTTCGAAACCTAACAGTATTGGCAGATTCCCAACCAATAGTGCCTTCAGACCAGTGAATATCCTAAAAATTCCAATAAAATTGTATTTTCATGCCAAACTTACTCACTGGCCAGTCAGTGATGAAGGCTCTTCATGGCCATTTTTTGAAAAAATGGCCAAGTTTTGAACATCCCACGTTGATGGTGGTGGGGCATAATTTTTGATGGAATTGGCAGATTCCTAACCACATGGTGCCTTCAGACCTATGAATATCCCAAAAATTCCAATATAATGGTCTTTTCATGTTAAACCTTACTCACTGGCTAGTCAGTGATGAAGACTCTTCATGAGAATGTCCCAAAAACTCCAATATAATAGTATTTTCATGAAGATTCTTCATGGCCAATTTTTGAAAAATGGCAAATTTTTTTACAGTCCACGGTGATGGTGGTGTGGCATGAATTTGAATGGAATTGTCATATTCCCACCCACATGGTGCCTTCAGACCTGGGAATATCCCAAAAATTCCAAAGAAATGGTATTTCCATACCATCAGCGTGGACTGTTCAAAAATTGAACATTTTTCAAAAATTAGCCATGAAGAGTCTTCATCACTAACTGGCCAATTTATTTACAAATGAATAAGAAATTTGTCGTTTTTTGTTTTATTTAATTACAACAATTACAATCATTCCTAAAAATGAGTGTATCCACTGGCCACAAAAATTGGTCGGCCAGTAAAGTAATGACGAAGTCACAATTGATTCGGTGTGCTAACCGGATTGTCAAAGTTGCCTTTGCGTCATATTAAGAGAAAAATGTTAGGGTACGAAATGACTAGGTAGGAAACCACTGGAGACCTCGATATTTAGCTTTCGGGAAGGGAGGGATTGAATCTCCCAAATGTACAGGCCTAGGGTGGAACAAATATTTTATTGAGAAATTGGGATCTGGATCTGTTGGATGATTTTCTTCTCTTCTGATCTGAAATTAGAAAAAATGAAATAACTCGCCCGAAG
The DNA here is from genome assembly GCA_030562195.1 of Nipponacmea schrenckii. NCBI lineage: Eukaryota > Metazoa > Mollusca > Gastropoda > Lottiidae > Nipponacmea > Nipponacmea schrenckii. The sequence goes on from JAUJPP010000913.1 coordinate 3,175, forward strand.
GGCGAGAAGTATAGTACCTGTTAAGTACAGATTATTTTGCTATGCACAAGGTTGTCATTTAAGTTCTGATTTTTTGAATATGCCACTATCATTTTCTGTTTATAGACATGAGGAAATTTCTCTTGAACTCTTATAATGGGTTTGAACTATCTTACTTGCTTTATTACTGGTTGTATTAAATGGGACTACAAAGGGTGCTATGCCTACACTGTGGTGAATATTAAGTCCTATGGGTCTTGCTGTATTTAATGTCTCAATCCAGTGGGCTTCTCTAGATTGACGGAATTTGGTAGTTTCATCTTAGGGCAAGTCGATTTCTATGCGCTCAATTGGGGTTAGGGTGAGATCGTCAAGTGAATGGTCGTCAAGATTGAAATGATAAGAAACAGGCTTGTCTTTTTTTAAATTAATATCTGATCTGTGAGCATTAAAACGAGTGCGTAATTTGTTCTTTGTTTCCCCGATATATTGTTTGGGACATTTTTTACATGAAATTAAGTATATTACATTCGAGTTTTCACATGTTAGGTGCTCTTGGATAGGGTATCTTTTATTCGTAGAGTTACTTAGAAAATAATGCGTTTCTGATATAAAGGGACATGTTTTGCATCTGGTTGACATACATGGGGCACTCCTTAAACCTGGATGCACTTTGGTATAAACTCTATTTTTAGCTGCTAACTGTGCTAATGTGGAATTTTTTATGTTTCGTAAAAATCGTTTAGAGTATCCACGTTCTTTCAGTTTTGAGAAAACAATCGTACAGGCTTGGTTGAAATCAGAAGACCTTGTGCAAATTCGGTGAAATCGTAAAACTTGTGACTTAATTATTCACGAAAATGTATGTTTTGGATGAAATGAGCTCTTATGCAAAAGTTGATGAGTGTCGGTTTCTTTGAAATATACTTTAATATCTAATTTATTAGTCTCTGCTATGGAATCTCCTATAAAAACAGTAGTATCGAGAAAATCTATGCTTTTGTGGCTGACGTTGGCCGTTAGTTTGATCGACGGGTGGTGGTTGTTGAGGATTTCAAAAAATTGCCAAAATTGTTCTATGGAGTAAGTCCAAACCATGAAAATGTCATCTAAGAAGCGTCCATAGAAGAGTGGGTCAAATACCTCACGTTCCCACTCTGCCATGAAAAGGTTTGCGTATGAAGGGGCGAATCGTTTGCCCATGGCTGTACCTGAGGTTTGTAGATATGTTTTACCATTCAATGTGAAATCATTGCGACTAAGACAAATCTCTAAATGCCGTAGTATTGCATCGTCGGGTCTGTCTGAATCTGGTTTTCTATCAAAAGCTTTGCGAACTGCCATTAGGCCAGTAGTGTTGCCGATATTGGTGTACATAGAAGTTACGTCTATTGAAATTAGAATAGCATTTGAAGGGACTTTGATGTTTTTTATTTTATTGACAAAGTCAGTAGTGTCATTAAGGTAGGCTCGATGTTGACATGCTAGTGGTAGTAAGAAATGATCGATGTATTCTGACACTACATAAGACTCACTACCACAGTCAGAGATAATCGGGCGGCCTTTAGGGATTCTATTAGGCATGAACCAATCCTTGATAGGATTCTTATGAATTTTCGGCAAAGTATATAAGTGTCTCTCGCGGCAATCAGGTTTGGCAGAAAGATAGTCATATTGTTTCTGTTTTAAATGACTTGTTTTAACTAAGTCGGCAAGAAAATTGTTTATCATATTAGCAGTTTCTTTAAAAATCGGCTCCGGTAAAATTGCATAGTGTTTAGGATTATTCAATTGATGCTCTGTACGAAATGGCTAGGTACGAAACCACTGGAGACCTCGATATTTAGCGTTATGATTTCGAAACGGCTATTTCATTTTCTTCCGATTTGATTATGAATCAGTCATGAAAAGCTTATGAACATAGAGTTTAATCTAATACATTTGTTTGACACAGTCGAAAATATTTGGACACGAGCTGGTTTGAGGACGAAATGGACGTTTACAGGGAATATTTAGTTAATATAAATAATTGACATCTTAAGCTCCGCCCATAAGCTCATTTGCATATAGTGGAAGTTAATGCAGTCGAGATAATACAAAGATGCAATGTAACTTGTACTGTGTTGAAGTAGTTATGTTAAGTGTGATATGTAAATCACTAGTGGTATTTTGTTGATTGTATTACGTATTTTGACACTTTACTTATGAATAAAAGGTTTGATGCACAATGTAATTTAGGTATTAGTACACACAACATTTGCATTAAATGTAAAATGTCGTTTGCATTATGTTAAATGCATGATACATTTTAGGTACAAAAGACATTTACATTAAAGGTAAAATGTTTTTTGCATTACGGTATTAGTGATTTCTTCACTGAATTTTATTCTGACCATAATTGACCTCCATAAACTAGGTCCAGACAGAGACAGAGTCTAGGCTACTCGTAACTGAGGTAAGGCTGCAACCATTGAGCTGAACTGGTTGGCCTAGCTGTGCTGCAATTCGAAGGAGTTAATAGATTTCTTGTAACACATACCTTTTAAAAATCCCTTTGTGTAATCATAGTCTATGCTACTCCTTTCGAGCGGTCTTTTGAGAATAATAAGAAGCAGGTGCTTGTTTACATTAATGACGACACACCTCAATGACATCTGGGAGCTGCGGTGGCTCAGTGGGTTAGACGCTTGCTCGCTAACCTGAAGGTCCAGGGTTCAATCCCGGCAAAAGGTCGAGATGAACTTTCGGATTTTTCAGCCCGGTTTCCCCTTGTCACTGATGCAGGTCGGAGGGACTGACATGGAAAAGGCGTCTAGTCGTTCGGATGGGACAATAAACCGAGGCCCCGTGTGCTACAGGCTGTGCACGTTAAAGATCCCTCGACAGTTGGAAATCGCAAAAAAGAGTAAGCTGTCCTGGCAAAATTTCCTTGGCTTTTAAACAATAAGGTCACAGATCGAGGTGCAGACATCACAAACCAGTTCTTGTTTTGCGTTGTGCAATAATCCAGCCAAAAAATAACATACAATGCAGCTCTGTCATGGAGTAAATTTTGCGGAAAGGTTGAGGCTAAATCCTTTGCACTTTTGCACTTCTGCCAGAAATGCCCTCATGCCATAAAACTGCAACAGATTTATATTTGGAATTGACATTGGATTCCGTTGTTCCTAGAAGGGCTAATGTTACGTTAAAGGCAATGATTCGCATTGTAAATATCGCTGTTTTGTTTCCAGGCATATGGGGAAGCATTATTACTTTTTGAAGGTCCACACTCTTAACTTCGTCTGACCATTGCTTTGTTGCGTCAGTCTGGTAATTTGTTTTGCTACTTCTGGATGCGTCTTAGTGTATACGCCACTTTTCTTACTGTATCTTACTGTAAGTCGGTCTTTTGATAAGCTTATAGGCTTCTGGACCACCATAAAGTTCTAAAAATTTCACGGACTATAGTGAGTGAATAGTGTGGAGTGCGCATGGTATGTCTTTGGTACTATCAGATCAGCTATGATTCTCTATATTATAAATTAAAATTGTCGGGGTCGTTTTTCCAAGCAAGGTTTAGATTTGATTTAAATGAGTTCAATGTGGGTGAATTAACCACGAATCCTGGCAGTGAGTTCCAATTGTCCATTGCACGAACACTAAAGTAGTTTTTTCGAACATCCAGTCTAGTGTGGGGTTTGTTCAGTTCAAACAATGTATCTATGTTGTTTAAGAATCTATAGTATATATCTGTATAACATCGGCAGTTTCTTTCTGTACATAAGAGTTGGTAAACCCTTATTAATTAATTCTATATAGAAGTGTAAGAGTAAATAACTTAGGGGCATACATGTCTGCCAAAATGACCTCCCCAGAACAACATTGAGAAAGCCTAATAATCGAATTTTCTCTAAACAATGATTAAAAAAAAACCCTTAACTTTCACAATTCTAAACACCTGAACCGGCATGGTCTATAAAGTCATCTGCATAAATAGGCAGGTTTATGAAATTATATTATATGTGCCTGTCGTGTTTAATTGGTATTGAAAGAAATTATGTCATTTAAAAATCTGAAACTTCAATTAGTGGCCATTTGCATTTAATCAATTTTAAATAATTTATCTACAATACAAGGATTTGGTCTCCTGCACAATCCACCTTTGTTATTTACTTGATGTAAAAATGCCAAAAATTTTTCTCTATTATTCAACTCATTAATCCTGTATGCCATGAATTGCAAAGGCACGTGTCAGGCTTTAGAAATCGAAAGTATAATAGTTTTTAATCTCTGGATTTCTTTAAAATCAAGATTGTTTACAAATTAAAAGGAAGAGATAGATATTTTCATTGGTAAGCTACCAGTAAAGTAGAATTGTAGACATTTACCTATATGTAATCTCTCCGTTCTTTTACAATTGACCTTGAGACCGGTATGAAGGTCAATTACTTATTTCTACCCTCCAACACGACAAGTCAGCGGCCAAATATGGAAGCACTGACGCTCAAATAGTATATCCAACAGTTAAAAGAACCTTGAACAATTTTAGTAATTATGCGTAACTTCTGAAATTAAACAAAAACCATTGATTGATACCTTATATTTATAAAAATGCAAGCTTAGGTAAAGAAGGAAAAAAAAGAAAAAGAAAATCCGCTGAAAAACTTAAAGGTACAGTTTCTGGAATAGGTTATATTGGCCTTAAAAAATGTTTCGTCGCGGAAATAAAATCCATTGTAACCATTAGGTGGAGAATGTCCTTTAGGACTTAAAATCCAAACTAGAGGCCAAAATTTTGAGTAGATCTGAAATAATCGTCCTTTCATTTTTACACATGCTTGTCAGATTTTAAATAAGGTTTCAAACATAATCTCGACATTTAAAGCAAAATTATTCCCAAAATATTCCAGATTCTGTCATTTAATAAATATTTATAAACTACAATTTTTACCTTGATTTTAGCAGGAATAATTTAACTATAGAATTCCAAGCGTATCCATGTGGTCCACTCTCCTTGAGCATTACAGCCTGAATGAAAAATGCGCCAATCACCCTTGGTACATGTGAAGATGTTGAAATGTCGACATACTTCAAATCTTGTTAACATGTCGATATGCTGAAGTCGACATACTTCAGATATTATAGTAAAATGATTGATGTAGTATGTCGTAATAATTATTAATTATAAATTATAAAAACCATTTCAAGGCCAAACCATTTCGACATCAGCTTAGCTTATCGATATGACTGGATAGTCACACATCCCGATACTTCGACATACTCGAAACGACCTCGACATAATTTATCCTATGTCGTCTTGACATAACTTATTAAGTAGAGACACAAATAAGCTTCCATAATGAATGTATACTTTACTTTAGATAAGAATAAAACATTTGTATCCAAATCCACTTATTATATTGACCATGTTTATATCATTAAAAATATTCCGTCACACAATGATCAAATTTCACACTTACCTGTATACTATAGCTACCGTGAGACTATACAAATAACAATATGATAACGTTAGATTAATATTAAACTTCCCTAAAGATTTAATAAAACTTTTTGAAATCTTAAAGGTTAGAAGTTTCAAAAGGTCCAAAATTCCATGGAATAATGCCTCGTTGTCACTCTCAAACCGGTTTCTAGTTGTTCCTGTACTGTTATATCGTAATTCATAATTCAATTATTTACTAAATAGGCCATGTATCCTGCGCATAGCAAGTTTCGATTTCGATCAGATAGTGACAACAAGAAGGAAGTTGGAATGGCGGTTAGTAAAGGTGCTAACACATATAATCGACAAAATTGGGAAGAATCGGTAATTATATACCTTACTAATAATGTCCATAGACATTAAATTTTGTTGTTTTAATATAGAATTATTTGTTTTATATGTTATCGACTTTTACTATCGTTTTACCAACGTTTCACAGGATTAAATTAGGTCATTGTTGTCCATATATATATAGCAACCATTTTCCGCTGTTTTACGTGTTATTTTCCTAAAAAATCCTGTAACATTAAGGAAAAGTCAATGATTAAGTCCTATTATAATTACGTTTCATTTCACAATCAGCTGAAACATTAGTCCAGACCTTTCAAATATAATTTTTGAAATACGATAATACAAAATGGCGACGTTAAGGACATCAATACACATCTCAGCAGGTGTAAATTTACATTTTCAATCTTTTTCTGCTGATCCATTCCAAATATTTATGTCTATTATCCGTTCCATACCTTATATTAGTCCTTTATTTGTCTAAGGTTTTAAAAACTACTATTATTTGTAAACTTTCTTACTCTAATAATAGTATTATTCTTGGAGGAATTAGACTATGGACTTTTCGGCCATTTTCTACATGAGGGTAGGGGTTTATGACTAAGTTATCAACAGGATTATAAAGACTTTAAGCGACAGCTGTCGAATATCTTCAGCTATTGTTCAAAATGATTTTAATAATTAAATGCTAAACTTTATTTCTACTTTCAGGAATTTCCGTTACTATGTCAAACATGTCTTGGAGACAATCCGAATGTTGTAATGGTAAGTGTTTTCGATTTAATTTTAGCTACATGAATATAATGATACTTCTAGTGTATTTATAATTTTCAATGTTCAGATGTGGTTCTCACACTGTCATTAGAAATATAATAATACTTTTAGAATATTTATAACTTTCAATGTTTCAATGTGGTTCTCACACTGTCATCAGGATTATAATGATACTTCTAGTGTATTTATTACTTTCAATGTTTCAATGTGGTTCTCACACTGTCATCAGGTATATAATAACATGTCCAGAATATTTATAACTTTCAACGTTTCAATGTGGTTCTTATACTGTAATCAGGGATGTAATAACATGTCCAGAATATTTATAACTTTCAACGTTTCAACGTT
>JAUJPP010000086.1:0-20614 GCA_030562195.1 Nipponacmea schrenckii
GCCATCATTAAACCACTAACTTTTGTAAAGTGAAAAATTGGGCCTTAGGGGTTAATCGGACAATTGTAATTTTGATGTCTATGAAATCTTCAATCGATTGCTAACAATTCTTAGGAAGCCGAATTTTGAATTTCGATTTAGCTTACCTTTCATTTCCGGTTCTTTTTTTTCACTCAGTGCCTAATTTTCCAACGTTCATATATCGTGACCTTGACCTTTGGTGACCATGTGACCTGCACAAAAGTTGTTGCCCTTGTCGAGATCTATCCATTGATGTCTTCATTTGTGTTGTGAAATGTCAACTTCCGGTTTTACAGTCATTTGAAAATTGCACTTTTTAACTTCGAAGAGCTCTGTCACGTGACCTCATTTACATACGTCAAAATTTCTTTTATGTCCTTATTACGCGTAATTTATTCTTTCCAATGGTGTATAACACTTTATATTTTGATCAAAATTGCGCTTTTAAATATTAGAAAATTTTGTTCTTAGTTCTATATTAATTGTGCGTGATTTATGAAAAAGCACGTGTTTTTTTTTTAAATTTACGTCTTATTTTTTCACAAAAATTGGTAGATGAGTAGACAAAAAATTATCATTAAAGATTCCGATAAAACATTTTCCGAAATTAGCCGGAAACGTCCGAAAATGACCAAAAAATGAAGAAAATCACAGAAATCGGAATTTTCGGATTAAATTTTTGAACAAACTTGCAATTTTTTTATTCCACAGAATTAGTACCATCAATATCTTCATTTTGTATGTATGCCATATATGCAAATTCCTAACCGTTTGATCGCCATCTTGAAATATGCAAATTATTGGAAAAAAACTACTCGTCCGCCATTTTTAATCCTATTTTTTCAGACTTGTTTTAAAATATAATTTGGATAATTATCTAGGTCCTCTAGTGGCATATTTTTCGATTTCAAATTTGTCTTTGGACCAGGTCCTGCCAAAGTTTTTCAAAACTGACTTCCGTCTGAAAGTTCATAACTTTTGAACTCTACCATATGCATCCTTTTGATCTCAAAACAACATCATCAGAGAGGCACTGGACTGGAATCCCCAAGGGCATAGAAGACAAGGACGACCTTTACATAGCTTGAAAAGAATAAGACTGAAAGAGCTAAGAAGGATTGGCAAGACCTGGAATGAAGCAAAAAAAACAGCTCATAATAGAGTGAGATGGAGAACGTCTGTAGCAGCCCTATTCTCCGCAAGGAACGAAGAGGACTAACTTACTAATATGCATCCTTTATTTTTCTGCTCAATCATCTTCATTGGCTAAAGGTTCATATGATACCTTGATTTCTAATTTTAGTACAGAACATATGGATTAATAGGGATCCAAAAATTGGTAATTTGCATATTTCTCGTATCTTCAGATGGCTATATCTCATGAACAAGACTCTTGGCAACATTCTAATTGACATTATTGGGTGTGATTTTTATCAGCTTTCTAACAATATCTTTATTTTAGCTATAGACCGAAAACTGATGAAAATACGCCTAGTAGAAAATAAGCGATTTTAACATTCATATTTTTTATATATTTAGTTCTATTTAACTTAAAAACAAAATTCGAACAGATTTATAATGTGCAAATTCCCAGCTTTCAAGCAATATATAAATCATTATGTATAAATAAAAATTGCGAAAAGTTTAAGAATAAAATTACACTCTAATTAAACAGATATAAATGCAACAGGTCATAAAATCTGATTGTGTTAATTTGTTATCTTTTGGTCAAGACACAAATTTTGACATTTCCAGTTAAAGTATCCCCCAAACCCAAACAAAACAAGTCATTAGACTTTGTGGGCGTGGTTAAACCCAGATATTTTACATCACTGTGGTATTTTTCTTTCAATCGAAATAGGGTCTCGGAGGATCAGTCAATATGTGCTATTTTGATGGACATGTATATAGAATCTATAACCGATTGCCGAAATTTATATGGAAACTGATTTTTGAATTTTTAATTTGATTTTGATTTAATTACGATTAAAAATTATAAAAACTTCGAAGGTGTATATTGGCGTTGACCTTTGGCGATCTTTATACCTGTACATATGTGATACGTTCTATCCAATGACATATTAAGCTTTATAGCAAAATGTAAACTTTCGGTTTATCGGCATTTAAAAATTGCGAATTTTTCCTATAAAACGGTCAATTCACAAATTTTGACATTTCCAGTTGAAGTTTCCAAAACAAGTCAATCGACTTTGTGGGCGTGGTTAAGCCCAGATATTTTTACATCACAAACCTTAATGATTGCCAGTCTATTAACAAGCTCAAATGTCACGTGTTAAATCATGAATAAATCATCTCTCCCAATAATCGCAAAATCAATCTACATTCTTAAATGACAGCCAGGAGACCAACAAATTCTAAATAGCCCGAAAGCTGCAGAACTGTTACAAACAGGTCTAGTTATTCTTTCCAATGGTGTATAACACTTGATTTTTGATCAAAATTGCACGTTTTAAAATTGCAAATTTTGTAATTTCTTCTATACTAACTCTTTAAATCGAAATAGGGTCTCGGAAGATAATTCAATTTGTGTTATTTTGATGTACATGTATATAGAATCTATTGCCGAAATATATATGGAAACCGATTTTTGAATTGTTATTTTGATTTTGATTTTTTTACGATTAAAAATTAATCCAGTTAAAATGATTCAAAGATATTATATATCTTAAATAAAAGGACTGATTGTTCATTTCTCGTTGTGGGCGATGTATGATATGGAATATTTGGAAGGAAATGACAACCTTTAGAATTTTAAATGATATTCTCTTAAGCAAAAATAATGTACAGTTGAGAGGACTAGTGGTATAAGGGACGCAACTCTATAAAATACTCTCTTAAAGATGTAAAGCCGCGCTGTTAATTTGATGGCTCTATGTTATACCATTGCAACTTGCCACAAATTGCAGGATCTAATGTTCTTACTACACCTAAATTAAGATTGATAAATAAATAAATAAACAAATTAAAAGTATCAACGATCTGGAAAGTTAATTTAATCCGAGATCAATTTGTATTCTCAAATAAGGTGTTATGTCCCTTTATGACCACAAATTTGTTTTTTCGACGTTTTGTTTTACACACTAATTAAACAGATATAAATGTTACAAGAAGAGTTAAGAAGATAATGCAACAGGGCAAAAAGTCAAATTGTGTTAATTTCTTATCGTTTGGTCAAGACAAATTTTGACATTTCCAGTTTAAGTATCGCAACCAATCAAAACAAATCATTATACTGAGTAGGCGTGATTACGTTCTATTTTAAATGACAGCCAGGAGATATAACACATTCTAAATATCTCGGAAGCTGCACAATTGTTACAAACAGGTCTAGTTATTATTATGGAATTGGATATTATAAATGCAACGTTTCACCCATGCAATAGAAGGGACGCGCACTGCCTTGGTACCGTCTAACGGTTCTAGTTGTGGGACTTTGCTTCCGCAAAGTCCCAGTTTGTTTTCGAAATGTCTATTCTTTTTTTTTTTTTTTTTTTTTTTTGATTTTTACACACCTTCCTGTGCCTAGACTGCTATAGTTGCAGCAACCATTTAACATTCCTGGACCTTAGATTTTGGGACCCTTCCTAATGAATATAAATTGGAACATTTTTGCACAACCGGAAGTGCTACAGCCGAAAATAGTAAAAAAACAGGTCAATGGCTCTAGAGGTCGCATTTTTGGTCCGATTTTCCTCGGGTTTTCAGTTTTAGAATCTGCTGTATAAATCCCACAAGATAGCAGTTTAAAAATGTCGAAAATTGAAACTTTTTTGCACACTTTTTGCAATCGAAATTTAAAATTTTTGACAAAAAAAATTAACTTTTTTATTAATTGTCCGATCAATATGAAATTCATTTTGCACATAAAAGTCAGTAAAGTAAACAAATTGAAACAATCAAAATTTTTGCGTCACTTCCGGTTTTCACATGAAATGTACTTGAACTTCCGGTTCGAAAAACAGGGACAAATTCCGCTGTAAGTAATGTAGGTCAACGAAATTTTGGTCATCGATATAAAGTAAAATTCTACAGCCGATTTTAAAATAAGATTTAGACCGGAAGTGAAACTTTGGCCGCCATATTGAAATTTCACACTTTTGTAAAATCAAAAATGGGGCCTCGGGGTGAATATGAATTTGCATAAATTTGATGTAAATGTGAATTTCATTCGATTGCGAAAAAAACTGTGGGAGCCGAATTTTGAATATCGCTTTTGCTTTTTCGCAATTTCCGGTTGAATTTTTTTAACTTAGAAAAACAGAAGGGAAAAGTTAAAACAGTTATATCTAGTGACCTTGACCTTTGTTGACCTTGATCTTTCATAGGTCAAAGGTCATTGACCTTGGCTATCAGTTAGTACTTTAGCATATGTCCTCAGACAACTACTTCCGGTTAAATCGTCTTCTAAAAAATTTTTTTTGAAAATTCAAAATGTTCTACTAAGTGACCTATTTAACTTAGATGTTTTTTTTGTGGATTATTAATGTGCTTTGTAATATCCTTTCGGTGATAAATGAAAATCGGGTTTGTGCGAAACCGGAAGTGTCAAAATGCAATATGGTAAAAAGTGGGCGAATTGCTCTAAAAGTCGCATTTTTCAGTCGATTCTCTTCGGGTTTCTTTTGAAAATTTTTCTGGCTAATTCTTACAAGGTGACATGTTCAAATTATCCAAAAAAGAAACTTCATCGCCCACTTTTTTCAACCAAATTTTTTCAATTTTTGAAAAAAAAAATTTTGACCTCTAATAACCTTGACCTAGTATAGGTCAAAGGTCATTGACATTAGTTTTCTAACCTATGTTTTCATATTTCATGTCTGACTTCAGCTTCCGGTGTTATGGCCGTATTTTTTTTTATGGTTTGAGTGGTTTGATTCTGTATATCATGTGACATTGACCTTTGTTGACCTTTACCCTCTACATGGCTGCAATAGTTGCAGCAATTTCACAACATCTCCAGACCTTCTGTAGTGTCGACGTTTCTAATGAATATAAATTGGAACATTTTTGCAAAACCGGAAGTGCTGCATTGCAACATACCTAAAAAGTCGGTCAGTGGCTCTAGAAGTCGCAATTTTCAATCGATTTTCTTCGGGTTTGCATTTTTGAAAACTTGAAACAATTTCCAACAAGATAGCAGTTACAAAATTTCGAAATTCGAAAATTAATAGCACACATTTTTTTGCCGTATTTTGCACATTTTTGCAACTTTGCTATTTTAAGACGGATTGATCTGAAAATTTGGGTGCCTTCAAGTGTCACGAATATAAATACATTTGCAGAGTCAAAATGTTTGCTTCATTTCCGGTTTAAGCGTAAAAAGGGTTTAAACTTCCGGTTGACCTACTTGTGCTGTAATTGATGTATCGCAACAAAATTAATGTCGATCGTAATTAAATTAGAATACAAAAAAACGAAGAAGAAAAAATCCGAACCGGAAGTGAAACTTTGGCTGCCATCTTGAAATGTCACTTTTTTGTAAAACTCAAAATGGGGCCTCTACGGTAAGAGTGACTTGTGTGTTATCTGTATTTTTAGAAAGTCTAAACGATTGCGAAAAAAAGTATGGGAGCCGAATTTTGAATTTCGCTTTTGCCTTTTTGCAACATCCGGTTGAATTTTTTCGAAGTTTGGGGGCTTATTTCTCGTGACCTTGACCTTTGATGACCGTGACCTTTAATAGGTCAAAGGTCATTGACCTTGGCTATTAGTTGATACTTTGACCTTTGACCTCCTACGTCTACTTCCGGTTTTATAGCTGCCCGAATACAGCAAAATTTGCAACTTCGGGCTGCTCTAGAGCGTGACCTAATTAATTTAGAGTGTTAATTTTGTTAGATTCTTAAAGTGCTTTTTGTCCTCTTTCCAACGATATATAACAAAAGGTTGTAAAATAAAAATTGAAGTTTTTGATTTTTGAAAATATAAGTACATTTTGCCGTATTTACGTTTGTTTAAAATGTATGTGAGTATATCTCGTGATCTATTAGATGTACAAACTTCAAATTTGTACCGTGAATATACATTTTGAATGTGATTAGTTTCACGCTAAAAAAATGAGATGGGCGTGGCACATCCGGGTAAATTTCGAATTTACCACTTTCATGGGTCAGCGAATTACGTCTGTAGGAAATAGCGTTTTTTTTAAAAATTACTTTGCACACAGATACCTCATTGATTTGGCCAGTTTATCCCAGAAAATCAGATGATTCGGCCTGTTTGTTGCAATTTCTCGACAATAGCAAACCGGTTGATTTTTTTTCTAATTTTTCAAGCTTATTTCTCGTGACCTTGACCCTTGGTGGCCTTGACCTTTAGTAGGTAAAATGTCATTGACCGTGTCTATCATTTAATACTTTGACATTTGATCTCCGACGTCTACTTCCGGTTTTATAGCTGCCTGAAAACAGCAAAATGCACAACTTTGGACTGCTTTAGAGCGTGACCTAATTAATTTAGAGGGTTATTATTTTCAGATTCTTAAGGCGCTTTTTGACCACTATCCAGCAATGTATAAGAAAAGTTTTTAAAATTAAAATTTAATTTTTGCACTTTTAAAATTAAAGTACATTTTGCTTTTTTGAAATGTATTTGAGCATATCTCGTGATCTATTAGATGTACAAGCTTCAAATTTGTACCGTGAATATATATTTTGAATATTATTAGATTTACGCAAAAAAAAAATGAGATGGGCGTGGCACATCCGGGTAAACTTTCAATTTAGCATTTATATAGGTCAGCGAATTATGTCAGTAGGAAATAACGTTTTTCCAAAAAATTCTTTGCACACGGATACCTCGTTGCTTTGGCCATATGCTCCGAGAAAATCAGATGTTTCGGCCTGTCTGTTGCAATTTAGCGACGTTTGCAAAGTCCCACTCTGTGCCACAAGTGGCTCTAGTTGTGGGACTTTGCTTCCGCAAAGTCCCAGTTTGTTTTCGAAATGTCTATTCTTTTTTTTTTTTTTTTTTTTTTTCGATTTTTACACACCTTCCTGTGCCTAGACTGCTATAGTTGCAGCAACCATTTAACATTCCCGGACCTTAGATTTTGGGACCCTTCCTAATGAATATAAATTGGAACATTTTTGCACAACCGGAAGTGCTACAGCCGAAAATAGTAAAAAACAGGTCAATGGCTCTAGAGGTCGCATTTTTGGTCCGATTTTCCTCGGGTTTTCAGTTTTAGAATCTGCTGTATAAATCCCACAAGATAGCAGTTTAAAAATGTCGAAAATTGAAACTTTTTTGCACACTTTTTGCAATCGAAATTTAAAATTTTTGACAAAAAAATCAACTTTTTTATTAATTGTCCGATCAATATGAAATTCATTTTGCACATAAAAGTCAGTAAAGTAAACAAATTGAAACAATCAAAATTTTTGCGTCACTTCCGGTTTTCACATGAAATGTACTTGAACTTCCGGTTCGAAAAACAGGGACAAATTCCGCTGTAAGTAATGTAGGTCAACGAAATTTTGGTCATCGATATAAAGTAAAATTCTACAGCCGATTTTAAAATAAGATTTAGACCGGAAGTGAAACTTTGGCCGCCATATTGAAATTTCACACTTTTGTAAAATCAAAAATGGGGCCTCGGGGTGAATATGAATTTGCATAAATTTGATGTAAATGTGAATTTCATTCGATTGCGAAAAAAACTGTGGGAGCCGAATTTTGAATATCGCTTTTGCTTTTTCGCAATTTCCGGTTGAATTTTTTTACTTAGAAAAACAGAAGGGAAAAGTTAAAACAGTTATAACTAGTTTTTTTTTTTCGAAATTTACACACCTCACACAGCCCTGGCTGCAATAGTTGCAGCATTTTCACAACTTCTCCAGACCTTCTGTAGTGGCTACGTTTCTAATGAATATGAATTGGTACATTTTTGCAAAACCGGAAATGCTGCATTGCAACATGTGTAAAAAGTCGGTCAGTGGCTCTAGAAGTCGCAATTTTTGATCGATTTTCTTTGGGTTTGCATTTTTAAAAACTTGAAACAATTTCCAACAAGATAGCAGTTAAAAAGTTTCGAATTTCGAAAATTCATAGCACACATTTTTTTGCCGTATTTTGCACATTTTTGCAACTTTGCTATTTTAAGACCGATTGATCTGAAAATTTGGGTGCCTTCAAGTGTCATGAATATGAAAACATTGGCAGAGTCAAAATTTTTGCTTCATTTCCGGTTTCAGCGTAAAAAGGGTTTAAACTTCCGGTTGACCTACTTGTACTGTAACTGATGTATCGCAACAAAATTTATGTCAATCTTAATTGAATTAGAAGACAAATAAACGAAGAAGAAAAAATTCGGACCGGAAGTAAAACTTTGGCCACCATCTAGAAATGTCACTTTTTTGTACAACTCAAAATGGGGCCTCTACGGTAAAAGCGATTTGCGTGATATTTGCATTTTTGGAAAGTTCATTCGATTGCGAAAAACTTATGGGAAGCCGATTTTTGAATTTTGCTTTTGCATTTTTGCAACATCCGGTTGAATTTTTTCGAAGTTTGGGGGCTTATTTCTCGTGACCTTGACCTTTGATGACCGTGACCTTTAGTAGGTCAAAGGTCTTTGACCTTGGCTATCAGTTGCTACTTTGACCTTTGACCTCCGACGAGTACTTCCGGTTTTATAACTGCCCAAAAACAGCAAAATTCGCAACTTTGGACTGCTCTAGAGCGTGACCTAATTAATTTAGAGAGTTGATATTTTCAGATTCTTAAAGTGCTTTTTGTCCTCTTTCCAACGATATATAACAAAAGTTTGTAAAATGAAAATTGAAGTTTTGATTTTTGAAAATTTAAGTATATTTTGCCGTATTTACGTTTGCTTGAAATGTATGTATGTATACCTCGTGATCTATTTGATGTACAAACTTCAAATTTGTTTATTATGATTTTAACTTATTATCTATCTTAATTGATGATGAAGGCTAAGGATGGGGAGGGGCAAAGAGGGGAAAGGGGGAAAAGGGGGGTATGGGAGCGTTTGTTGTGAAATCAAAATCCATTTCTGATGCAAATTTTTTTATTTTAATAAACCCTTTTTGTCTTTTGCTTAACGAACGAATCCCTGGATGGAACGCACTGCTTCAGTGCCGTTAGGCACTGCTTTGTTTTCGAAATGTTTTTCAATTTGCGGCTTTATTTTTGATCCAATGTTGATCGTTCTTTTTTAGATAACTACATTGAACTTAGTTCTAAAAGATAGCTATTTGAGAATCAAAAATTTCCCAACTTTGTCGCTGACTTTTTGAATTTTGAATTTTTAGCATTTTTTTACTTCTACAGTTTTCTTTCGATCGACTTGAAAACTTACAGATATATAGACATTTTGATTGCGAACTATAATTAATTTTCAAAATTTCGATATCACTTCCGGTTTTGAAGTTATTTGCTTTTAAAGTTGAATTTTGCTCTTCCGGAATATTGAAGATATTTAAAAAACTTCTTTTGCAATTAGCTACAATTGTCTATTAAATGATGCTAAATTAAAAAAATCCGAACCGGAAGTAACGGATCAGCCGCCATCTGGATATGACTAATTTTTGTAAAACTCAAAATGGGGCCTCAGGGTTAAATCTAATTTGCATCATTTTAGATTTTCTAAAAACAATCAACGATTGCGCAAAAAAGTATGGGAAGGGATTTTTGAATTTCGCTTTTGCTTTTCTTTTATTTCCGGTTGAAATTTTCCAGTAATTGTCAAAAATTTAAAAGGTCATATTTCGCGACCTTGACCTTCGGTGACCTTTTGACCTGAACAAAAGTTATTGCCCTTGATTATATCTACCCAATGGTATCTTCACTTTTCAAAAAAGTACCTTGCATACATATATCTCAATACTTTGGCCACTTTATCCCAAAAAATCAAATGATTCTGTCTGTTTGTTGCAATTTTGCGACATTTGCAAAAAAAAAAAAAGATTTTCTTTAGTTTGGGGGCTTATTTTTAGTGATCTTGACCTTTGGTGACCTTGACCTTTACAAGTTCATTGGTCACTGACTTTGGCTATCAGTTGACAATTTGACATTAGGCTTCCGACGTCTACTTCCGGTTTTATAGCTGCCCGAAAACAGCAAAATTCACAAATTTGGACTGCTCTAGAGCGTGACCTAATTAATTTAGAGGGTTATTTTTTTCAGATTCTTAAGGCACTTTTTGTCCACTTTCCAGCAATGAATAACAAAAGTTTTTAAAATGAAAATTTAATTTTTGCACTTTTAAAATCAAAGTACATTTTGCTTTTTTGAAATGTACTTGTGCACATCTCGTGATCTATTAGATGTTCAAGCTTCAAATTTGTACCGTTAATATACATTTCAAATATGATTAGATTTCCGCCAAAATAAATGAGATGGGCGTGGCACATCCGGGTAAACTTACAATTTTTCATTTATGTCGGTCAGCGCTCTACGTCTGTAGGAAATAACGTTTTTCAAAAGGTACTTTGCACACAGATACCTCGTTGCTTTGGCCAGTTTCTCCCAGAAAATCAGATGTTTCGGCCTGTTTGTTGCAATTTTGCAACGTTAGCAAAGTCCCACTCTGTGCCACGTGTGGCTCTAGTTTTTTTTTTTTTTCGAAATTTACACACCTCACACAGCCTAGGCTGCAATAGTTGCAGCAATTTCACAACTTCTCTAAACCTTCTGTTGTGGCGACGTTTCTATTAAATATAAATTGGAACATTTTTGCAAAACCATAAGTGCTGCGTTGCAACATGCCTAAAAAGTCGGTCAGTGGCTCTAGAAGTCGCAATTATTGATCGATTTTCTTCGGGTTTGCATTTTTAGAAACTTGAAATAATTTCCAACAAGATAGCAGTTGAAAAATTTCGAAATTCGAAAATTCGTAGCACACATTTTTTTGCCGTATTTTGCACATTTTTGCAACTTTGCTATTTTAAGACCGATTGATCTGAAAATTTGGGTGCCTTCAAGTGTCATGAATTTAAAAACATTGGCAGAGTCAAAAATTTTTTCTTCATTTCCGGTTTCAACGTAAAAAGGGTTTAAACTTCCGGTTGACCTACTTGTGCTGTAATTGATGTATCGCAACAAAATTTATGTCAATCTTAATTAAATTAGAAGACAAAAAAATGAAGAAGAAAAAATCCGGACCGGAAGTGAAACTTTGGCCGCCATCTTGAAATGTCACTTTTTTGTAAAACTCAAAATGGGGCCTCAGGGTAATGTCTAATTTCCGCGATGTTTACATTTCTTGTAGCTTTAGTCGATTACGAAAAAAACTGTGGGAGCCGATTTTTGAATTTCGCTTTTGCAATTTTGCAACATCCGGTTGAATTTTTTCGAAGTTTGGGGGCTTATTTCTCGTGACCTTGACCTTTGGTGACTTTGACCTTTAGTAGGTCAAAGGTAATTGACCTTGGCTATTAGTTGACACTTTGACCTTTGACCTCAGACATCAACTTCCGGTTTTACAGCTGCCTGAAAACAGCAAAATTCGCAACTTTGGACTGCTCTAGAGTGTGACCTAATTAATTTAGAGGGTTAATTTTTTTAGATTCTTAAGGTGCTTTTTGTCCTCTTTCTAGCAATGTATAAAAAAAGTTTTTAAAATTAAAATTGAAATTTTTGATTTTTGAAAATAAAGGTACATTTTGCAGTATTTTCGCTTTTTGAAAAGTATGTGTGTATATCTCGTGATCCATTAGATGGACAAACTTCAAATTTGTACTGTGAATATACATTTTGAATGTGATTAGATTCACGCTGAAAAGAATTAGATGGGCGTGGCACATCCGGGTAAATTTTCAGTTTTCCATATATATGGGTCAGCGTATTACGTTTGTAGGAAATAAGTTTTTTTTAAAAATTACCTTGCACACAGATACCTTATTGCTTTGGCCAGTTTACCCAGAAAATCAGATGTTTCGGCCTGTTTGTTGCAATTTGCGACGTTAGCAAAGTCCCACTCTGTGCCACGTGTGGCTCTAGTTGTGGGACTTTGCTACCGCAAAGTCCCAGTTTGTTTTCGGTTTGTCTTTTTTTTTTTTTTTTTTTTTTTTTTTTTTTTTTTTTCGAAATTTACACACCTCACACAGCCTAGGCTGCAATAGTTGCAGCAATTTCACAACTTCTCTAAAACCCTTTTGTTGTGGCGACGTTTCTATTAAATATAAATTGGAACATTTTTGCAAAACCATAAGTGCTGCGTTGCAACATGCCTAAAAAGTCGGTCAGTGGGTCTAGAAGTCGCAATTATTGATCGATTTTCTTCGGGTTTGCATTTTTAGAAACTTGAAACAATTTCCTACAAGATAGCAGTTGAAAAATTTCGAAATTCGAAAATTCGTAGCACACATTTTTTTGCCGTATTTTGCACATTTTTGCAACTTTGCTATTTTTAGACCGATTGATCTGAAAATTTGTGTGCCTTCAAGTGTCATGAATTTAAAAACATTGGCAGAGTCAAAATTTTTGCTTCATTTCCGGTTTCAACGTAAAAAGGGTTTAAACTTCCGGTTGACCTACTTGTGCTGTAATTGATGTATCGCAACAAAATTTATGTCAATCTTAATTAAATTAGAAAACAAAAAAACGAAGAAGAAAAAATCCGAACCGGAAGTGAAACTTTGGCCGCCATCTTGAAATGTTACTTTTTTGTAAAACTCAAAATGGGGCCTCAGGGTTATGTCTAATTTCCGCGATGTTTACATTTCTTGTAGCTTCAGTCTATTACGAAAAAAACTGTGGGAGCCGATTTTTGAATTTTGCTTTTGCAATTTTGCAACATCCGGTTGAATTTTTTCGAAGTTTGAGGGCTTATTTCTCGTGACCTTGACCTTTGGTGACTTTGACCTTTAGTAGGTCAAAGGTCATTGACCTTGGCTATTAGTTGACACTTTGACCTTTGACCTCAGACATCAACTTCCGGTTTTATAGCTGCCCGAAAACAGCAAAATTCGCAACTTTGGACTGCCCTAGAGCGTGACCTAATTAATTTAGAGTGTTATTTTTTTCAGATTCTTAAGGTACTTTTTAACCTCTTTCCAACAATGTATAACAAAATTTTTTAAAATGAAAATTGAATTTTTTGATTTTTGAAAATAAAGGTACATTTTGCAGTATTTTCGCTTTTTGAAATGTATGTGTGTATATCTCGTGATCCATTAGATGTACAAGCTTCAAATTTGTACTGTGAATATACATTTAGAATGTGATTAGATTCACGCCAAAAGAAATGAGATGGGCGTGGCACATCCGGGTAAACTTCCAATTTGCCATTTTATGAGTCAGCGAATTACGTCTGTAGGAAATAATGTTTTTCAAAAAAGTACTTTGCACACGGATACCTCGTTGCTTTGGCCACTTTCTCCCAGAAAATCAGATGTTTCGGCCTGTTTGTTGCAATTTGCGACGTTAGCAAAGTCCCACTCTGTGCCACAAGTGGCTCTAGTTTTTTTTTTTTTTTTTTTTTTTTTTTTTGAAATTTACACACCTCACACAGCCTAGGCTGCAATAGTTGCAGCAATTTTACAACTTCTCTAAACCTTCTGTTGTGGCGACGTTTCTATTAAATATAAATTGGAACATTTTTGCAAGACCATAAGTGCTGCGTTGCAACATGCCTAAAAAGTCGGTCAGTGGCTCTAGAAGTCGCAATTATTGATCGATTTTCTTCGGGTTTGCATTTTTAGAAACTTGAAATAATTTCCAACAAGATAGCAGTTGAAAAATTTCGAAATTCGAAAATTCGTAGCACACATTTTTTTGCCGTATTTTGCACATTTTTGCAACTTTGCTATTTTAAGACCGATTGATCTGAAAATTTGGGTGCCTTCAAGTGTCATGAATTTAAAAACATTGGCAGAGTCAAAATTTTTGCTTCATTTCCGGTTTCAACGTAAAAAGGGTTTAAACTTCCGGTTGACCTACTTGTGCTGTAATTGATGTATCGCAACAAAATTTATGTCAATCTTAATTAAATTAGAAGACAAAAAAATGAAGAAGAAAAAATCCGGACCGGAAGTGAAACTTTGGCCGCCATCTTGAAATGTCACTTTTTTTTAAAACTCAAAATGGGGGCCCCAGGGTAATGTCTAATTTCCGCGATGTTTACATTTCTTGTAGCTTTAGTCGATTACGAAAAAAACTGTGGGAGCCGATTTTTGAATTTTGCTTTTGCATTTTTGCAACATCCGGTTGAATTTTTTCGAAGTTTGGGGGCTTATTTCTCGTGACCTTGACCTTTGGTGACTTTGACCTTTAAAAGGTCAAAGGTCATTGACCTTGGCTATTAGTTGACACTTTGACCTTTGACCTCAGACATCAACTTCCGGTTTTATAGCTGCCTGAAAACAGCAAAATTCGCAACTTTGGACTGCTCTAGAGTGTGACCTAATTAATTTAGAGGGTTAATTTTTTTAGATTCTTAAGGTGCTTTTTGTCCTCTTTCCAACGATATATAACAAAAGTTTTTAAAAAGAAAATTGAAATTTTTGATTTTTGAAAATAAAAGTACATTTTGCCGTATTTACGTTTTTTTTAAATGTATGTGTGTATATCTCGTGATCTATTGGATGGACAAACTTCAAATTTGTACTGTGAATATACATTTTGAATGTGATTAGATTCACGCTGAAAAGAATTAGATGGGCGTGGCACATCCGGGTAAATTTTCAGTTTTCCATATATATGGGTCAGCGTATTACGTTTGTAGGAAATAAGTTTTTTTTAAAAATTACCTTGCACACAGATACCTTATTGCTTTGGCCAGTTTATCCCAGAAAATCAGATGTTTCTGTCTGTTTGTTGCAATTTGAGACGTTAGCAAAGTCCCACTCTGTGCCACGTGTGGCTCTAGTTGTGGGACTTTGCTACCGCAAAGTCCCAGTTTGTTTTCGAAATGTCTTTTTTTTTTTTTTTTTTTTTTTTTTTTTTTCGAAATTTACACACCTCACACAGCCTAGGCTGCAGCAGTTGCAGCAATTTCACAACTTCTCCAGACCTTCTGTAGTGGCAACGTTTCTAATGAATATAAATTGGAACATTTTTGCACAGCTGATATTTGCACATTGCAAAAAACCTAAAAAGTAGCAAAATGGCTCTAGATGTCGCAATTTTTGATCGATTTTCTTCGGGTTTGCATTTTTAAAAACTTGAAATAGTTTCCAACAAGATAGCAGTTGAAAAAATTCGAAATTCGAAAATTCATAGCACACATTTTTTTGCCGTATTTTGCACTTTTTTGCAACTTTGCTATTTTAAGACTGATTGATCTGAAAATTTGGGTGCCTTCAAGTGTCATGAATCTAAAAACATTGGCAGAGTCAAAATTTTTGCTTCATTTCCGGTTTCAACGTAAAACGGGTTTAAACTTCCGGTTGACCTACTTGTGCTGTAATTGATGTATCGCAACAAAATTTATGTCAATCTTAATTAAATTAGAAAAGAAAAAAACGAAGAAGAAAAAATCCGAACCGGAAGTGAAACTTTGGCCGCCATCTTGAAATGTTACTTTTTAGTAAAACTCAAAATGGGGCCTCAGGGTTATGTCTAATTTCCGTGATGTTTACATTTCTTGTAGCTTCAGTCGATTACGAAAAAAACTGTGGGAGCCGATTTTTGAATTTTGCTTTTGCATTTTTGCAACATCCGGTTGAATTTTTTCAAAGTTTGGAGGCTTATTTCTCGTGACCTTGACCTTTGGTGACTTTGACCTTTGGTAGGTCAAAGGTCATTGACCTTGGCTATCAGTTGATACTTTGACCTTTGACCTCTGACGTCAACTTCCCGGTTTTTTAGCTCCCCGAAAACAGCAAAATTTGCAACTTTGGACTGCTCTAGAGCGTGACCTAATTAATTTAGAGTGTTAATTTTTTTAGATTCTTAGATTGTTTTTTGTCCTCTTTCCAACGATCTATAAAAAAAATTTTTAAAATGAAAATTGAAATTTTTGATTTTTGAAAATAAAAGTACAATTTGCCGTATTTACGTTTTTTTGAAATGTATGTGTGTATATCTCGCGATCTATTGGATGTACAAACTTCAAATTTGTACTGTGAATATACATTTTGAATGTGATTAGATTCACGCTGAAAAGAATTAGATGGGCGTGGCACATCGGGGTAAATTTTTAGTTTTCCATATATATGGGTCAGCGTATTACGTTTGTAGGAAATAAATTTTTTTTTTTAAATTACCTTGCACACAGATACCTTATTGCGTTGGCCAGTTTATCCCAGAAAATCAGATGTTTCTGTCTGTTTGTTGCAATTTGCGACGTTAGCAAAGTCCCACTCTGTGCCACGTGTGGCTCTAGTTGTGGGACTTTGCTACCGCAAAGTCCCAGTTTGTTTTCGGTTTGTCTTTTTTTTTTACACACCTCACACAGCCTAGGCTGCAATAGTTGCAGCAATTTCACAACTTCTCTACACCTTCTGTTGTGGCGACGTTTCTATTAAATATAAATTGGAACATTTTTGCAAAACCATAAGTGCTGCGTTGCAACATGCCTAAAAAGTCGGTCAGTGGCTCTAGAAGTCGCAATTATTGATCGATTTTCTTCGGGTTTGCATTTTTAGAAAATTGAAATAATTTCCAACAAGATAGCAGTTGAAAAATTTTGAAATTCGAAAATTCGTAGCACACAATTTTTTGCAGTATTTTGCATATTTTTGCAACTTTGCTATTTTAAGACCGATTGATCTGAAAATTTGGGTGCCTTCAAGTGTCATGAATTTAAAAACATTGGCAGAGTCAAAAATTTTTTCTTCATTTCCGGTTTCAACGTAAAAAGGGTTTAAACTTCCGGTTGACCTACTTTTGCTGTAATTGATGTATCGCAACAAAATTTATGTCAATCTTAATTAAATTAGAAGACAAAAAAATGAAGAAGAAAAAATCCGGACCGGAAGTGAAACTTTGGCCGCCATCTTGAAATGTCACTTTTTTGTAAAACTCAAAATGGGGCCTCAGGGTAATGTCTAATTTCCGCGATGTTTACATTTCTTGTAGCTTTAGTCGATTACGAAAAAAACTGTGGGAGCCGATTTTTGAATTTCGCTTTTGCAATTTTGCAACATCCGGTTGAATTTTTTCGAAGTTTGGGGGCTTATTTCTCGTGACCTTGACCTTTGGTGACTTTGACCTTTAGTAGGTCAAAGGTCATTGACCTTGGCTATTAGTTGACACTTTGACCTTTGACCTCAAACATCAACTTCCGGTTTCATAGCTGCCTGAAAACAGCAAAATTCGCAACTTTGGACTGCTCTAGAGTGTGACCTAATTAATTTAGAGGGTTAATTTTTTTAGATTCTTAAGGTGCTTTTTGTCCTCTTTCCAGCGATCTATAACAAAAGTTTTTAAAATGAAAATTGAAATTTTTGATTTTTTAAAATAAAAGTACATTTTGCCGTATTTACGTTTTTTTGAAATGTATGTGTGTATATCTCGTGATCTATTGGATGTACAAACTTCAAATTTGTACTGTGAATATACATTTTGAATGTGATTAGATTCACGCTGAAAAGAATTAGATGGGCGTGGCACATCCGGGTAAATTTTCAGTTTTCCATATATATGGGTCAGCGTATTACGTTTGTAGGAAATAAGTTTTTTTAAAAATTACCTTGCACACAGATACCTTATTGCTTTGGCCAGTTTATCCCAGAAAATCAGATGTTTCTGTCTGTTTTTTTGCAATTTGCGACGTTAGCAAAGTCCCACTCTGTGCCACGTGTGGCTCTAGTTGTGGGACTTTGCTACCGCAAAGTCCCAGTTTGTTTTCGGTTTGTCTTTTTTTTTTTTTTTTTTGCAGTGCGTTCTTCGAACGCACTGCTTTGTTTTCAAAATGACTATTTTTTTTTTTTTGTCTCTTTCTGGTCACGCTCCCCAGCCATAACTGCAAATGTCTTACACAATCTAGCGTGATATTGTAACGTAATCTTGTGCTCGTTGTTGTTTAAATGTAAAATGACGCATTTTTGTTCTACCGGAAATGACGTAGAACGTCACAAATTTTATTTTTGTTTACTAACTCACGGCTCGTTATTTTATCCAATCTGGTTCGGACTTTTTTTATTTACTACTTATAACTTAGATTTACATAATAGCAGTTTAAAAATTTTGAAATTTTTACTTTTGTTGCTGACTTTTTCATTTTAAAATTTAACACTTTTTCTAACTTTTGCAATTTTGATTAGATCGAAATCAAAATTTGCAGTTAGATAAACATTTTTCTTGTCAAGAAAAATCTGTTTTCAAAATGTCGACATCACTTCCGGTTTCGGCGTCATACGTCGCTAAACTTCGAATTTTCACTTCCGGAATTCTAAAGATATTTGAATTTTTTTTTTTGCAATTAGTTACTATTAACCCATAATGATTTTATAATTAATAAAAATTGAACCGGAAGTAACAGATCAGTCGCCATCATTAAACCACTTACTTTTGTAAAGTGAAAAATTGGGCCTTAGGGGTTAATCGGACAATTGTAATTTTGATGTCTATGCAATCTTCAATCGATTGCTAAAATTCTTAGGAAGCCGAATTTTGAATTTCGATTTAGCTTACCTTTCATTTCCGGTTCTTTTTTTTCACTCAGTGCCTAATTTTCCAACGTTCATATATCGTGACCTTGACCTTCGGTGACCATGTGACCTGCACAAAAGTTGTTGCCCTTGTCGAGATCTATCCATTGATGTCTTCATTTTTGTTGTGAAATGTCAACTTCCGGTTTTACAGCCATTTGAAAATTGCACTTTTTAACTTCGAAGAGCTCTGTCACGTGACCTCATTTACATACGTCAAAATTTCTTTTATGTCCTTATTACGCGTAATTTATTCTTTCCAATGGTGTATAACACTTTATATTTTGATCAAAATTGCGCTTTTAAATATTAGAAAATTTTGTTCTTAGTTCTATATTAATTGTGCGTGATTTATGAAAAAGCACGTGTTTTTTTTTTAAATTTACGTCTTATTTTTTCACAAAAATTGGTAGATGAGTAGACAAAAAATTATCATTAAAGATTCCGATAAAACATTTTTCGAAATTAGCCGGAAACGTCCGAAAATGACCAAAAATGAAGAAAATCACAGAAATCGGAATTTTCGGATTAAATTTTTGCACAAACTTGCAATTTTTTTATTCCACAGAATTAGTACCATCAATATCTTCATTTTGTATGTATGCCATTTATGCAAATTCCTAACCGTTTGATCGCCATCTTGAAATATGCAAATTATTGGAAAAATACTACTCGTCCGCCATTTTTAATCCTATTTTTTCAGACTTGTTTTAAAATATAATTTGGATAATTATCTAGGTCCTCTAGTGGCATATTTTTCGATTTCAAATTTGTCTTTGGACCAGGTCCTGCCAAAGTTTTTCAAAACTGACTTCCGTCTGAAAGTTCATAACTTTTGAACTCTACCATATGCATCCTTTTGATCTCAAAACAACATCATCAGAGAGGCACTGGACTGGAATCCCCAAGGGCATAGAAGACAAGGACGACCTTTACATAGCTTGAAAAGAATAAGACTGAAAGAGCTAGGAAGGATTGGCAAGACCTGGAATGAAGCAAAAAGAACAGCTCATAATAGAGTGAGATGGAGAACGTCTGTAGCAGCCCTATTCTCCGCAAGGAACGAAGAGGACTAACTTACTAATATGCATCCTTTATTTTTCTGCACAATCATCTTCATTGGCTAAAGGTTCATATGATACCTTGATTTCTAATTTTAGTACAGAACATATGGATTAATAGGGATCCAAAAATTGGTAATTTGCATATTTCTCGTATCTTCAGATGGTTATATCTCATGAACAAGACTCTTGGCAACATTCTTATTGACATTATTGGGTGTGATTTTTATCAGCTTTCTAACAATATCTTTATTTTAGCTATAGACCGAAAACTGATGAAAATACGCCTAGTAGAAAATAAGCGATTTTAACATTCATATTTTTTTTATATTTAGTTCTATTTAACTTAAAAACAAAATTCGAACAGATTTATAATGTGCAAATTCCCAGCTTTCAAGCAATATATAAATCATTATGTATAAATAAAAATTGCGAAAAGTTTAAGAATAAAATTACACTCTAATTAAACAGATATAAATGCAACAGGCCATAAAATCTGATTGTGTTAATTTCTTATCTTTTGGTCAAGACACAAATTTTGACATTTCCAGTTAAAGTATCCCCAACCAATCAAAACAAGTCATTAGACTTTGTGGGCGTGGTTAAACCCAGATATTTTACATCACTGTGTGTATTTTTCTTTCAATCGAAGTAGGGTCTCGGAGGATCAGTCAATATGTGTTATTTTGATGGACATGTATATAGAATCTATAACCGATTGCCGAAATTTATATGGAAACTGATTTTTGAATTTTTAATTTGATTTTGATTTAATTACGATTAAAAATTATAAAAACTTCGAAGGTGTATATTGTGACGTTGACCTTTGGCGATCTTTATACCTGTACATATGTGATACGTTCTATCCAATGACATATTAAGCTTTATAGCAAAATGTAAACTTTCGGTTTATCGGCATTTAAAAATTGCGAATTTTTCCTATAAAACGGT